>JASCZW010014598.1:0-22517 GCA_034211315.2 Aedes japonicus
CGATTTGCCTTACTTGCCAACAATTTAAATCACACACAGACACAAACAAGGATCACAAAAATTAATGCTAAACTCTAGTGGAATGAGGGACGGGGAAAAAAACTTAACTAATATTACTGATCTTTTGCTGCTGCTGCTGCTGCTGCTGCTACTGCTGCTGACGCGACCGTATGCGCGAACGTCGCACTTCTATGCGGGGAGCGGGGGCGGTGCGCTGAAACGATCGCCTTCGGGTGCACTCGCTCAACGCTGTCGGATGACCGTTGGCGGTGTAGTGGTGTGTATCGCTGGTTAGCGTCACCACGCGGAGATGAAGCGAAAATAAGCGGGAAGATAATTCGCCAGCAAGCACTGCTTGATTTTCCTATTTCACTGGAAAACCACACTGCCTTCTTAGAAAAAAGACTCACTTTTGCTCTACTCACTGAGGTGAGTATATTTTTGAGAAAAAAACTAGTTATTTCCAAGGTTAGCACTCGAATAAATCTTCCAAATAACGGAGCGCTGGATCGAACGAACTTTCTTCTTTCGCTGAACGAAGTGGGGTGATGTGCAAGCCATTGTTGTTGTTGTTGTTGTTGCTGTTGATGCTGCGTTGCACGATCCTCTTGAAAGATGTTGAACTGGGATATAAAACGGAACAGCGGCACACCAGCAGGGTTCAAAACGGAATCCAGATTTGCTCCGTGAGTTGGTCGAGCTTTCACCGCAGCAGGTTGCCAATTTCATGACCGACTCGGTCTACGTGATGCTATCCTGCGCCAGAATGGATGTACTCTGGGAAAAAAAGCTTGGCTTAAAGTAATTTGCTTTTGCATTATCTGTAAGAGAGTGCATCCCGGCAGGAAAAAAGTGAACTTCCTTTTAGTCAGCGGAAACATACAAGCAATAGACCGAGTAGATATATGATGCGACTGAGTTGCGACGTTCACAACTGCAGCTAGAAGGATTCTGCAGGGTAGTGGAAAGTGTTGTAATGCTTAATGTATGAAAACGAATTTCTCTATCTTACCAGTGGGATACGGTTGATAATTTATTAGTGTTAAGGACTAAATACAGTGTAGGGTCCAGTTATAGATTTCACAGTGCCAAACATGTTGCGGCGTTTTGAATTTTCTTTTTGTTCCTAATCTTTCTATCATGATAATTGAGCATGATTAACCACCCGAAGTTACTACTCCTTTACTGCCCAACCAACTGTTATTACTGGTGATCTCAAACTAGGGCAGTACCGGCGCCAGCCCCGCTCGAATGCAGATCAAACAAGGAGAGGGTAGGAATGTGTTGATGTGCTACAAGCTTTATTGGAAATCGAAAACACCTCTGCAGGTCTGCGAAAAATCAAGGGGATGTTGGATTACATGATTGGATGACAGCAGGGTTCGTTTTGATAAACGATCAGCAGTTTTCACGTGACGTCTGATTTGAACCGATTTGTATTAACTGTTAGGATATCATTGGGGCCACCCAAAAAGTTTGATGGTGTTTTTATTATTGTGAATACAAGATTATTTTTAATAATGCCAGAAAGCTGATTTAGACCAATTTAAACCAACTGTAAGGATGCTCTTGGGGCCATTCACAAAATGGCATAGTAGTTTGTTTATTCCAGGATATTGTGGCATGGCGATTATGACGAACCATAGTACAAATTAGTGAATCCTAGAGCTAGAACCTTCCCTCTGGTTGCGCCACTTATCCTCAAAGATGTATGAATGTATGTATGTATATAAGGTAGCCATAATCCCTTCTAAGACCTTGTCATGTATGCAGCTCCACTTAATAGCAAGATCAAATCGAGTTACCGGTTTGTATTCACAGTAGCGCTGTATGAAGGGTCAAAAACGGTGGGGCGGCCCCGTAAGCAGAGAAACTTACGCGAAACCCGCGGGAACATAAGATTCTCCTTCCAACGATCCAACAAATCGAATAACCCAATTCGCAGTACTTATTTAGCTTTCTACGGGATGGTTTGTTAAGAAGGGCGAGTATAATTCACAGCATCACAGCATCGAATCGGTAGGATAAGAAAATTATACTGTTTGTTCCCTCCTAGACGCCGGTTGTCATACCACTCCATTGTCCAATTACAGCTTGAGTGATACCCTGACGCTCCCTCACTCTCCAATAAATATTCAATGTCATATAGTGATATAAAAAATATAGTGAATGAATATTATAATCATAAATAATAAAGTGAATGAACAACCATAACTCACCGCAGATAAAGCAAAGTGCTATTTTACTCGGTGGTAAATAGACAGAGTGAAAGTGTGTGCCATCCCATCTTGGAGTGAGTGAATCACTCTCTCTTTTAAACGACCGCTCTCACGTGCTCTCATCTACGCAAACGTGCTCTCGCCTGCGATCGCTGCCGCGTACACTTGTGCGAGGACGCGACAGTGCTGTTTCTGTGACTGGCTGGTGCGATTGATAATGAAAACATCGTCGAAGTTGTGGAAAATGTCCGAAAAAAAGGAAGAGGGAAGAAACATTCTTCTTTCTGCAATCACTGCTGTATATTAGAAGAAGAGTCACGCCAGCAAGCTCACTGGGCGCATGCGTCAGGGAATTTATCTGCATTCGCTTCTGTGAATTTGAGAGCTCTTCGTTTCATTCTAGAGCGATCGAGTGTTGTGTGATTAAAAACTATTTTTTTCCACTCACATGCGATACCCGCATGCAAACACGGGGGTGAATATAAACAAGAGAGAATAGCTCTCGTTGAGGTAGAAAGCGTGTGTGGAATAATTGAAATCACTCTTTACCACACTGACGATATGGACATCACTGAGTCAGAGATATGCGGAAATTCAATCCGATGATTGGTAACGGTATTTTGATCACAGAGGCTGACTAACCAATTGCTACAGGGCAAAATATTCACGATTGAATTAGATTTAATAGCTATTGCCACACGATTGGCTCGATAATCGCTGCTTATGCGTATTGACGACTATCTCCACGACTAGACTGACGATGATTTTGAAAATGAAAGCTCTACAGTGCTTAAACTAAAACGTATAATCGTGAAGAACGATGGCTTTGTTCGAATTGAACAAATAAAATTAATTCTTACCAATATAAAGCAGATTGAAATTTTTGGATGGAATGAAAGTTTTAAACTCAAATGCATTTAAATCATTTTTAGTTAGCTGAAGCATTCCAAGCATCTTCAGGAATTTATCCTGATCGACTATTTACAATGAAACTTGGCAGGCTTCTTCCTTTCTATAACAGATGCCACTTTGCTATGGCAAAGTTCTATGGTAGTTCCTCATTTTACATCACGACTGTGCTTCCAAAAGGGCCTGTGTAAGTATGGTATTCATGGTTAAGGAAAATTGTAAGACCAAAATGGTTAGTTTGATTGGTATGATTGTAGATAAAAATTTGGTCATTCTAAAAAAAATATAAGCTGAAAAATTAAAATAAAATTTTATCAAAATAGACAAAAAAAGAAAACAAATCATTGTTCAAAAATGCGAACCTTTCCAAACTTTATTTTTTCATAGTGAAGCCCATAATGTTTGCTTGAAACTGGTGGTTGACTGATCCTGGAGGAATTTACAAACAAAACGTTATATTTTCGAAAAAACTTCACCTTGTTTCACAGTTTAACCGAATACAATTGTGAAAGTTTATATTTTGCTCCTTCTTTTTCTCATATGTATACATCTGCGATATCCGATTGAATCGGCTTTTTGACAGCTGAATCGGTTCCTGATATTCTATCTGCCAGACTTTTAATTTGGCAAATATACAGTAGACCCCAAAAATAATTAATCATCATATGATGAATGGCGTATAGTTGATCATACCTACTATAAAACTTATTAAAACAAAACTCAAAAACTTAAGTTGTCTACTAATATTTCTGGAGCATTTGAATTGGAACATTAAGCCCTAAAAATATCTATTCCTAATATTTAAGCTGTATTGATATTTGAAGGAGTTCGAATGGTAAAAACAAACAGTCGATCACACAGATTGGTTATATCCGCATACATACTGGCAACAATTACAAATTGATGTATAAACTAAGCGTTAACTACCAAAATAGGATATGGTAAGTTATAATGATCAATATTTGATGTTATAATATTTACAATAACGTTATTTGTTCTGAATCCTAGACAGTTTGAGTTGTTTAGTGGAATACCTGTAACTAGAAATGAGTAGAAAAATTAGTATTTTCCATTTAATTCCAACTACTTTTGCTTATCTTAACAGATACGCGTATTTCGTCTACAATGTGCAGACTTCTTCAGTGTCTCGTTCTTATAACTCGAGTTATTAGTACGAGACACTGAAGAAGTCTGCACATTGTAGACGAAATACGCGTATCTGTCAAGATAAGCAAAGGTAGTTGGAATCAAATGGAAAATACTACTTATCCTTCTCATTTCCAGTTATTTGTTCTATTTTCAGAGAGAATCATGAGTAGCTTACTTACCTTACCAATCAGACTAAGGCCGGCGTGGCCTCTGCTATACACAGAAGTTGTCTCCATACTATTCGGTCCATGGCTGTCACTCGCGAGCCTCGCTGTCTGCGGAGGATCCGCAGGTCGCCTTCTACTTGATCGACCCACCTTGCTCGTTGCGCGCCTCTTCTTCTTGTACCCGTCGGTTCGTTTTCGAGAACCATTTTCACAGGGCTGTCGTTCGACATTCTTACGACATGCCCAGCCCATCGTAGTCGCCCGATTTGTGCGATGTGTACGATGAGAGGTTCTCCCAGCAACTGGTGCAATTCGTGGTTCATTCGCCTCCTCCACGTTCCGTCTTCCATCTGCACTCCACCGTAGATGGTACGCAGCGCCTTCCATTCAAAGACTGCAAGGGCGCGTTGGTCCTCCACTAGCAATGTCCATGTTTCGTGGCCGTAGAGAACTACCAGTCTAATTAATGTCTTGTAGATGGTCAACTTTGTGGTTCGGCGAAGTTTGTTCGATCTTAGCGTCCTTCGGAGTCCAAAGTAGGCACGATTGCCAGCCATAATGCGCCTTTGTATTTCTCTGCTGGTGTCGTTATCGGTGTTCACCAATGAGCCTAGATACACGAATTCGTCTACTACCTCGATTTCATTACCGTCGATCTGAGCTCGGGCTAGGAGGCTAACATTGTCTTCTCGTGAGCCTCTTCCCTTCATGTATTTTGTTTTCGACGCATTAATCACAAGCCCAATCTGACCAGCTTCAGTTTTAAGTCTGATGTACGTTTCCGCCATCGTGTCAAAGTTACGTGCCACGATATCAACGTCGTCGGCGAAGCCAAATAGTTGGACAGACTTCCTGAAGATCGTGCCACCCGTGTCTATCCCAGCTCTTCGAATCACACCCTCCAGTGCAATGTTAAACAACAAACACGACAATCCATCACCTTGCCGTAACCCTCTCCGAGATTTGAAGGGACTCGGAAGCGTCCCTGATACTCGGACGACACACATTACTCGATCCATCGTTGCTTTGATCAACCGCGTCAGTTTTTCCGCAAATCCATATTCGTGCATGATTTGCCATAGCTGGTCTCGATCGATTGTATCATACGCTGATTTGAAATCGATGAAAAGATGATGTGTGGGCACGTTGTATTCGCGACATTTCTGCAGCACTTGCCGAATTGCGAAAATATGGTCCGTAGGTGCGCGAGCACCCATGAATCCTGCTTGGTATTGCCCCACGAAATCCTTTGCAATCGGTGACAGGCGGCGGCATTACATTTGGGAGAGCAAATTGTAGGCATCGCTCAGTAGCGTGATCGCACGATAATTGCAGCAATCTAGCTTGTTGCCCTTTTTATAGATGGGACACACTATTTCCTCCATCCAATCTTCCAGTAAACATTCCTCCTCCCAAATCTTGGTAATTACCCAGTGCAACGCTCTGGCGGGTGCTTCACCACCGTATTTCAATAGCTCGCTTGGGAGTTGGTCAACACCAGCGGCTTTGTTGTTTTTCAACCGACCAATTTCCTCCTCAACTTCCTGAAGGGATGGGGTTGGGGTCCTGTCATCTTCTGCGCTTGTTCCTAGATTTATTACCGTGCCATTTTCGTTCGCTGTAACATTACCGTTCAGGTGCTCGTCGAAGTACTGCTTCCACCTTTCAATCACCTCACACTCTCCTGTGCGAAGTTTGCCATCCAGGTCTCTGCACGTATCAGCTTGTGGTACGTAGCCTTTGCGCGAGCTGTTTAACTTCTCATAGAATTTGCGTGAGTCGTTAGCACGGTACAGTGCTTCCATTTCTTTGCGGTCTCGATCTTCCCTCTGGCGCTTTTTCCTTCGAAGAATAGAATTTTGTCTGTTCCGTGCCTGTCTATATCGTTCCACATTCGCTCGAAATCATGAGTAGCAGAGCATATCAAATCAAATCCTTTCAATAAAATTAAGTGTTCACAACAGCTGTAGAATCTTTCGGACCAACTGGCAACCCGGTATACGGAGCAGTATGTCGCAGGAAGCCCAAACGTGTCATCTACTACCACGGAATTAAAATGTTATGAAGATGATGATGATGTATGTCGTGTCATGCCTCGGCCAAAAAGATTATGTTTCTTTACAAAAACATGGCAGACGACAAGTCATTAAAAAATATAGCTTTCGATGGCTTTAAAAGAAACGTACATACGTATAAAAGAAATCCACAGCTCAAAAATAATTTTCTGCATTTGCTAGTCTTTGTCTTATGCAGTGTAAGTTATTTTGCAGCTCAGCAATCTACAACGTTTGCGTGTGCACTATACATGAACACGTAAATTTAGTTTCGCACAGTTTAAAAAAAATAAAAAAAAGGAGGCTAACGTTTGCATTTAAAAAAAATGGACTTTTTCGGATGGTGATAAAAAAAACTAAGACAGATAATTGCTTTTGATAAATTTTCCATGGAAGGTAATTATTCAACTAGAAATGAGAAGAAAAATTAGTATTTTCCATTTAATTCCCACTACTTTTGCTTATCTTGACAGATAAGCGTATTTGTCTACAATGTGCAGACTTTTTCAGTGTCTCGTACTAATAACGCGACTGCTTATACGACACTAAAGAAGTTTGCACATTGTAGACGAATTACGCGTATCGTACTATAAATTGCTGCGTTCATGGCCAGTCCGGAGCGAAAGAAGAGCGGCTTTGACATCCCCTTTTTAGTGATTGACAGCAGCACCTTCTTGGAGAAATTGGTGTGTGAAAGGAACTTCACATTGGAGCTCACTTCCTTCGAGGGGGAAGTAAAATATGAAGTGCCCTGCCAGTCGTTGCCATTTAGGGTAAGATAGGTCTTGTCGTCCATCACCACCGCCACGTCGCGATTCGCCGGAAAAATCGAGTTGACCATCTTATTCAGCCGCTGCCGCTGCGTCACTGCTTGCAGCTTTGAAACCAGTGGACGTGACTTCCGCTTCCTGATATGTATGTTCATGTTCGCCCGGTATTTTTTCACAGTTTGGCTGCTTGAACCGATCTCCCGGCAAGCGCACGCAGCGATGTACCCACTTTTCCCTCGGTCTTCCTCTTCAGCATCCTTTGGAGCTTCTTGTCACTCAGGGTCGTCGGCCGTCCGGAACCGGGCTTTATTTCGATGCTCTGATTGTTGCCTAATAGTGCAAAGATGTTGTAGATGCCGGAACGGGCGTATCCGGCGTCCACAAAATGCCACGCGATGTCCGTTTTCGACACTGCGGGTTGCCGTTTTTTGAACGCGCGCACTTCTGAACGGAGCTGTTCACTGTTTTTGGCATCACGGTTAGAGTTCGACTGATAGAGCTGTCAAATTTTGTCTGCTGACTCATGGGTTACTATTATTGATGCTGCATGGGTAGTTTCGTCAGTGAGGGTAAAGGTAAACCCATGAAAAATTGGCAATTTTTGTCAATTTTTTTTATATGTAAAGACGAAGACGAAGACAAATGACCAACTTCTGTGTTTGTTTATCCCGTTGATATTGCGCATTGTGACAAGTGAAAGCAAGCGTGATGGCACGGGCGCTCTGAAATAGAGAAACTTTATCGCAGGAGTGAAAACACCGAAGTTGTAAGTTTAATTTTAATTGTATTATCTGTTAAATAAAAAACCAAATAGTTTAGCTTTGTAGCATGTGGCAAATACTGCAACTGAGCGTTTCATTTGCCCTGCTCGGTGCCAGTGTCTATCGCAATTGTTTTCAACAGTATATGTTACGATGGGCTGGGTAAGTCATAAGAATGTCGAACGATAGCTCAGTGAAAATGATACTAAAAAACGAACGGGCGGATATAGAAAATGAACTGCGGGCCCTCCGCAGATCGCGAGGCAGGCGAGGTGCAGCCATGGACCGAATAGAATGGAGATAACTTCTGTATACAACAGCGGTCACATTCTCTGAAACTCTGCTCCTATCCAAGCCATCCTGTTATGGAGTAATCGGATCTTGTTAGGGAGTTACCATGTGATGCATGCATTTCTTGCCCATTGGTATGGTTCCTTATAGTATTAGGTAAATTTAGATATGTCACACGACTAGGATCTGTTGAAACCATAATTTGGCGTCGTTTACGTTCTGTGTGTTTGGAAGTCCATATGATCCTGAAATGGTACAGTCATACCTCGATATAAAGCAACTTTATTTTTGGACTTTTTTTTGTCGATTTCTCGCAAATCACAACCAGATCACGAACGATGAGATCACTGCATCACTGTCTAATTTGGCGTACGTCTCGTCATCCATGATAATGCACATGTCATTTTTGCTCGAAATGGGTCGTACAGCTTCCTAGCCCGAGTTTTCACGGAATCCGCCTGAATATGGCTGCGTTTCGGGAATTTTTGTTTCCGGTACGTCTTCAGGGAACTTCGCTCCTTTGCGCGTTGGACCATTCCAATCGTCCAATTCCTTCTTTTTTCCTTCAAAAACTTTGTAAATTTGGGTTTGACGCACCTGTTTTCTTCCACGGCAGGGTAAGTCCTTCAATGTGTTATGCATAACAAATCGGTTGATCGCATTTTGGACCGCACAGACACTAACACCTTCTTAGTTTGCTAATTTTCTTAGCGACAATCCCTTTTCAGTGCAGTACTTGGTCACAATCGATTTTAGCTTTTCTTCGGTAAGACCTCGCATAGTTCTGTATGAAGTAAAATTTGGTGGTAACACGGAAGAGTCACGGAAATACAAAAAGTAACTTTTTTATTTGCAGAAATAGAAGTTTACAATTTTGGACAAAGTTGTAGCGCAAAAAATTTCATGGAATTTTCACATAATTTTTTTTTTTGTAGCTTGAAAATTGACCGATTTAGAGCAACTTTTCCCTCGCCAACTTAGGGTGTACCATAAAAAAAAGTTTTTCTGTCCTAACTTTTTTATTTCAATTTCCATCGTATTTTGCCGTTAGCTTAAACCAATCAATAGTTAATGAAGTTTTTCTTCTAAAACCATCCCAGATTCAAATGTAATTTTCTCAAGATACAGAAATAACATATCTCTAGTTTTCACATATGTTTGACAATATAAATTGTCCTTCTAAATGACGCCTTTAATATTTTTTTGTGTTTGCCCCAATCATAAAAATCAACATTTGAAAAAGGCGTATTATTTTTATAAAAACTTCAATAACTATTGATTAGTTAAAGCTACCGGCAAAGTTTGAATACCAAAGTAGGCGTCTTTAAAAGTTCTAAAATTTGTTTGAATACAAATGTACGGTGGGAATTGAAATAAAAAAGTTAGGGCAAAAAAAACGATTTTTTTATGGTACACCCTAAGTTGATGAGGGAAAATTGCTCTAAATCGTTCAATTTTCAAGCTACAAAAAAAATATGTATGAAAATTACATGAAATTTTTTGCGCTACAACTTTGCTCAAAAATGTAAACGTCTATTTCTGCAAATAAAAAAGTTAGTTTTTGTATTTCTGTGAAAATGGGGACCACCCTAATTTTAATTAACACCAAAAAATGGGCCTTAGTAATACAAACCATGTTGTAGAACATCACTTTGCTGTAAAGTTTCAAGTTTAGGCGCTGGGAGCATGTTTCCTCGTAAATTCGTGATCTGGACCATAGTGCACTGTGGACACGAATATGAGCAAAGGAAGACTTGAAATTCGATTGATTGAGTTTATTTAAGGCTGATTTAAAGACTGATGGAGACTGAAAGAATGTTTGTGAATATAGTTTTACATCGTAACGGGTTGCTGTCAATTGGTAATAGTTAATTCTGATAGTCATAACCATCTATTTTGTGAGTTTTACGTGAGAGGTAGGCATACTAACCAGTCCACCGGGGTCGCCCCGAGGCTCAAAAGTAACAAGCAAATGAAATACCATCACCAAACCGGCTATCGCTTCCATCATTTAATGGGGAACTGTTTCCGTATAATCTTCCTTTTGTAGTAAAAGTCAGTTGGCAGCATTATTCACTCCATTTCCTGTTCCATTAGCATTGCGGTTGGATCTATCCGTCAGGGATGAAAAATTTACAACCATGGTAATGGTCACAATTAATACTGTCAGATGTTTAAACATGTGCGTGAAGTATGTGGCCTACCGACGGAATGTGTCACCCACGAACGGCACAAAGCGCTATTTTTTCAACATATTGGATTTTAACATTTCGAAAAAAAAACCGAACCGACAAAGAAAAACAGAAAGAAAATTCCATACAAAGTGCTTTTTCAAAATTTACATAAATAATCGCGGTATTACCTGTGGTAATTTATATTAACTTTTGGTGTTCACGGTTTTGCCGAACGAATTTTGAAACAATTTATTTTCCCACTGTTGATGGAATACAGCGACGACGGCGTTGGGTTGGGTGAGGGTAAATATAAATTTACCGGATAGCGCGACTCTGTGCAACTCCGATTACGCACATGTTACCGAAATGGCGGCAGAAGGCTATGTAGGTAGGTGTACGTACCTATAAGGGTAGAAGAATGCCTCGGGTGACCCATCATCTCTACTGGGTGCCTGGTCGGTTGGTTGGTTCGGTTTTTTTCACTCCTCCTAGGCCAGGGAGCATTTATCAATTTCCCAGCCAACCTTCGCGGAAACCACCAACCGGCTAAATAATGGGGTGTGATGAGCTGAGGCAGTTTTTCATTTTGGATACTTTGCGCTTGATCTTTGAGTGAAATATGGGAATGGAATGCCTTTGTGTTGAAATTTTATTTCACCTTCATTCGTTATGCGGAAAGGAAGCGGAAACAACGACGAAGAAGAAAAAGCGGAAGTTTAAATTTTTCTTTCACGGTACTTTGCCAAACCAACTGTTCTATGTTTGTTAATGTCTCCGTTAAACTGTTGCTCTTAATTGAATTTTCACCAGCAAACAATGATTGTAAGCGAATGTTTGAATATATTCGCTGCACTTTCCGTTGTTAGTGTTGCACTTATTCAATTTGAGGCGGTACAAAGTGCGCAGACTCGTGTTTTGAATTTGGCGGTATTATCCCGCGATGGTTCGGGTAGGCACAGTTTGTATGGGTTTTCATAGATGGCTCACGTATCGGAATAGGGATGGTATTGAGCTTGAGTTACTTTATGGAAGAGGGACATCATGTATAGTTGGAAGTTCGAAGCATTTTTGAGTATTTAGATTGACGCTTCCAATGGTTGGAAGTAATAAAGAACACAAATATTGATATCTTTTCAATGAAACATTACGTTATGTTTATATACTTAAAGTAGCAAAGTTAAGTCCGAAATGGATGAACTGTGGCCTTCGTTTGAATGTCTAGAATTTATTTGTTAGTACGAGTGCACATCTTATTGTTGATACGTCGTTATAACATTCTGGAATGCAAGGAGGTCACGGTTGCAATCTTTTTTTGGAAAAGATCTGCATACTTTTCAAAGGATTTTGCAAAGAGGTTGAAGATTTCAGAAGAATTTTCTGCAACATTTCTGTGAAAATATTTCCATATAGGAAAACTCTTATCTTTGAGTTTCGGTTTTGCACAGTTGACATTTTTTGTATTGTTTTTCGCTTATTTTCATAACAGGGTGTGGCAGGGAAAAATGCGAAAATTTATAAATTTCTTTCAAATCCCATTTTTAACTGCTTCAATCAATAATATCATCTTTTTGGATTTCAGTTATCTTGATTGGGTCTTTTCATTTTCTCGATGTGTCCTCCATTCTCAATGCGACGCTGGAAGCTAGAACACGCCTTTCGCACGTTTTCCTCCGACATTGCACAGTGGTCCAGATTGCGAATTTAGCTGGAAAGATACGTTTTCAGCCTAAGTTTGAAGTTTTGGAGCAAAAATGTGCACAAAGTTGTTCATAACAACAAGGCGCTTCTTTTGGTGTGAATGAAAACTAGGGTGGACTTTATTTTCAGAGAAATCGAAACTCTCACTTTTTTATTTTCAGAAATAAAGTCATACATTATTCAACAAAGTTGTAGAATGAATAATTTAAAGCAACTTTGATGGTACAGTTTTTTCTGTACCTTTTGATATTACCGAATTAGAGCATTTTTTACTACGAAGCTTAGGGTGAAATGAAAATTAGTTATTTAGCTGTAACTTTTTTATTTAAATTTTTTCAGCAAAGTTGTCTTCGCCTCGATTATAGAACAATAAAAGTTACAACTTTTTGTGTGCTGAAATTGTCTCTATCGTGTGTCAAACAAAAGTTATTATGGTTTTTGTAAACAAAATATGCTCTTTTCAAATGTTGGTTTTTCTAGTTGGGGCAATTCAAAAAAATATTTCTTAACAGCGTTTGAAAGTATTTTCATTATTGCATATTATGTCTGAAAACTGGAGATAGTTGTTTATTAAAATTGAATAAAACTCATTTGAAAAGGGCGTAATTTTATAAGAAAATCGTTAATTACTCCGAAATGGTATGAGACATCGGCAAGGTTTACAAGTCAAAAATTTTATGTTTTCAAGTTATAAAAATCAACTCAAAATAACGTTGTTGGCTAATTTGAATTAAAAAATTAAGAGCAAAAAACTATTTTTACAGCAAATTTCTCTGAAAATATGGTCCACCCTAGTTTCCATTCACAGAAGCGCCTTGTTATTAGAAACAACTTTATAGAAGACAACTTTGCTCCAAAACTTCAAACTTAGGCTGAAAATGTATCTTTCAGCATCTGGACCACTGTGCATTGGCTGCTAAAGCCTGTCCACGTTACATTTCGTACACCGAAATAATAACAGCAAAAACAACTTACACATTGAGGAACAAAACCGATTGTATATTTCTACAATAATAGAGTTATATCTTTATTATAAACAGTTGATTAAGATGTTGCGATTCTCCATCTTCTCTTGAAATCATCAGATCCATTCGCTTTTTTCTTAGCTTAGAAGAGTTTCCGCTTAACTAGAGCCCAGTTCTTCTCTATTGGGCGAGGTTCTGGACAGTTTGGTGGATTGACGGTTTTTTGGCATATATTTGACCTCTTGTACTTTATGAAGTGTGTACGGAATCAAATTGCGACACACGAACATGTTATGAATATTTTCCCTTGTTTGTTTTATTCAATTTCAATTCCATATCCAAATGGAACGAACCTTCTTCTTTACACTACTCATAAGGTCCAACTTTTATTTTGCGTGGCAATCCATTTTTTCTTCATATCTTATGGCCCAGTACTTTTCAACTGGCCATTGGCAAGAAATTGACCTCCTTAGACTTGAACCACTCCAAAACCTCTTTCGAGTAATGGCACCAGGCTTAATCCGGCCAGAAAATCTTAGGACCATAGTGTGACCTCAGAAGAGGAAGTGGACGCTTATGGAGGCATTCCTTCAGGTACACCTGCCCATTGACCGTTCGAGTTGTCACGAATTGGGTGCTCCGCTTTCCAAACGAGCAAATTGCTTGCCAAATCATATATGTTTTGGCAAACTTTGACATCCACTGCTTTCTAATGTCCTCAAGAACATCAAATTTATGATGAGCAGTGAAATCCTGGAGCCCTGGAAGCTGCCAGAAGTCTGCTTTTACATACGTACGTGTGTTAGGTTCAGTTTCTTCGTGACATCTCGAGCTGAACTGTTGGTATTGCTCTTGAAAGTTTGCCACTTTATTCTTTTCAATCGGTAGTCAACGGTCGTGGTACCGATTTAAAACACGAGACACCGTAGAATGTACCATCAACAGCTTCCTGCTGATGACACGATGAGAAAGATCTGGATTTTCGAGGAACATGCGCAAAATTTCTTTGTGCAGCTGCTGTTCTTCCGATTCCATCGTCGCAATGATTGCACATCTGCTAGTGAAACTTATCAGTGTAAACAAATGCACATTGAACTAATTCCACCCAATATTTCAATAGAAAATACCCAACGGGTAAAAAGTTACAGCCATTTAAAAGTGGTGCAATTTAATTCCGTACAACCTTTACCATTCAAGGACGGATTTCGCAAAGTGACAAGAGGCCAAATCATGCCAAAACAGAGCTGAAGAGTTGTGGCTTCTGATAATCGGTAGCAACCGCTTTTGAAGACATTCTTTCTCGTACACATCCTTATTGATAGAGTTTCGAGGTTCGACCACAACTACACATGGCCTGCCAAATCAAATACTTCGCTGGTCAAATGATTTGCAAACACAAAAGATGGTACTTTTCGGTAGTTTTAGCTTATTTGCAAGATCGTGTACCGATAAATTCGGATTTTGCTGTCGTTCGTACAGAATGCGTTTGCACACTTCCAGTTGTCATATAAGTGAAACGTTTCAGCGATCCGTGAAAAAACTTACTTGTGCTTCAACTTACGCCCAAATCAAATAATCCAACGGGTTAAAAGGGGCTGGACTGCTAGGGGGTCATTTGTGCATGGCCTTAATTAGGATAAATTTGACAAGTGACATGGTGCTCCAATCTATTGTAGTACAACGTATTGATGCTCAGAAAAGTCAGCCTTAACCCAAGGAAGCACTTGGTAATTCTATATACACTTCGGTTTTGAACTAACAAACACCAGCATCAACGAAAACAGATGGCATTTTCAAACCGTTGAAAACCACCAAGCCAAACATCATAACACCAGCCGGATGTTTGTTTTGGAACTTAAACTTCTTTTTCTCCGGAACAAGTGTTTTCGGTGAAATGAACCAGTCTGTGCGGCTGTTGAACACAGCACCGGTGTTGATCAGCTTTTCGTCGGAGAACAGGATTATCATTCTTCATCGGAGAAAGCAATCTCTTCGAAAGAGTTACTCCTAGTTCCTTTACCTACTCCGTAAGCAGGTGGCATTTCACTCGTATGCAGATTTCAGAAATGTTGGCTTCCTTGGTAAGCTTCCTGATAGAGCCTATGTACTGGGTTGCGAGCAATCCCAAACGGTTGATCTCTAGATATTGTTACTATTGTAGAGGCCTCACGCCGAAAACGGCTGAAGTTGTTCATCATGCATTCTTGTGCATGCTCCAAACAATGTCTGAACCATTCAGAAAACAAAACTGTGGTCATGTATCCAGAAGCTGTACAAGTAAATTTCGCGATGGGGGCACCTGTTTTCAATTGATCGGTAAATCTGTGGCGAGCGAAAATTCAACAGGATGAAGTGTATTCAGTGCTTCAACTGTAATTAAAGTGCATGGTATTTGGGTAAGTACATGGAAACCAAGCAAAGTATGGTCTATAAAATACAATTCGTTGGGCATCAGTACCAACGGCTGGATAGTCCTGAAGGAAATGAACATATTTTTTGGCTCAGGAAGTACCAACACACCGGTTCCAGGCTGGGTCCCAAGCTTAATGATTCGCCCTTAATAACGTAACTCGCACCAACACACCCTCAAATATTGTGTCAAAATAACATAGCAAATCAAAACAAAGCCAAAGATACTAGTACCGGAAGGTACTGTAAAGCGCAAGAGTTATAGCAAGGTGCAGACTGCAAGGTTTTCTTCGGAACTAGGGGTTCTACAACAGTGACCCAATTTCTGTAACTATCTTCTGTAACTGTATGTAACTAAGTAACCTGAGGGTCGTTCGTTTCATTATTCGATGTTATCAATATTAACTAACTAACTTCTTACTTTTCTTTCTTTTCAGGGTTTTCGTGGATCAAGGATGCGATCAATAACTACGGCCTACGAAACTCAATCCACTTTTCAATAAATTATATTATTCATAAGCAATGGCAGTATAATTATTTTATCTTTACTACCGATCGACACACTTCTTTCAAAGAATTCGTAATTACGATAAGCACACTGACCTAAACGAAGAGTTGACAGACCGTTGACATCACTCTAGATAAGGCGACGCTTTGACAGTTCACATAACACTCTTCAGTAAGGCCGGTGTGCAGGGTAGCCAGCTATCATTCTCCCGTCGTAACATTTCCCCCCGGTTCTAGTCCGGAACCTTCCGGGTATTCACGAATATCCTTCACAGTGCCAGTAGTGCCAGTCGTGACACCGGCCTTACAAATGTCCTCTCCCCTATCTTCACTATTGCTCGACGAAGACGGCCATCTTGATTGGGTATAGTGCTGACGATTCATCCACGTTCCCATCTACTACGTTTAGACAGTTCGACGATAATGGCTTAATCCTCGGCTTTTAATACTAGTATTCCTTCAACCAACGCCGCCCAAATACTTCCAGCTGTCCCTTGCTAATCTGTTGTCGCAATATACGTTCAGTTCCTTTAAAGTTTGTTACATTATCGCTAATGAATTCCGCAGGAGATCCTCGGCGGTTCATGATATGCACGATTCCGCTGAAAGCGTGGAACCTACCCCGAGATGGATCGCTCTTGATCCACCGTTTGACATTCGATCTTCCTAGCTTTACCAGTAGCGGCCCGAAATAGTGTTCCCCATGTCCGTAAAGGCCGGCTGGTGTTGAGAAAGCCGACTGGTGTAGCACTATGAATTTTACAAAAAGCACAGTCATGGCTCACTTTTTTAACCACTAAACGAAGTACACTCAAGTCTTTTTTTACGCGGTTTTTTTTTACACGGTTTTTTTTTACACGGTTATTTTTACGACGATTTTTGAAATAACGCGGTTTTTTTTTACGACGATTTTCGAAACAACGCGGTTTTATTTTACGACGGTTTTTCGAATAACGCGGTTGAAGACCCAAAAAAGCCTAAGTGTTTTCTAAGGATGTACATACAATGAAAAAGTTAAAAAACGCGAAAAACATTATTAGATACTTGGTGTGTCGATGAAAAAACTGCGAAAATTCAAGTTCACCTGTGTTTGGAGCAAGCGATCGAGATTTGCTCTGGATACGGGATACACAAACAAAAACTGTTGCAACGCGAAATGCTTCTAGGATCGTTCTAGCAGGCTAGTCAATTTCTGTTCTGAATGTCGATCTCTCCCTACCTCGATGGTCCCTTCTATATAGAGGTATGGAAAGTTGACAGTAAATACATAAATGCTGATAAAAACGGATAATTTTCATCCTGTCTTAGCTATAAATTAATGATAACCATGAATTTTGTCTTCTAACAATGCAATATGCGTTGAAACTATGCAAATGCTCTTTCACAGTTATTAGTGTTAGTGTTTTTCGATATGAGACGGTTTTTTTACGATGATTTTTCAAATAAAACTGTTATTTTACGACGATTTTTGAAAAACTTGGTTTATTTTTCGCGACGATTTTTGAAATAGCGCGGTCTTTTTTTACGACGATTTTTGAAATAACGCGGTTTTTTTTTACGACGATTTTCGAAATAACGCGGTTTTTTTTTACACGGTTTTTTTTTACACGGTACGTATCCCCCGTGTAAAAAAAGACTTGAGTGTATTGGTGATTTGCAGATCTGGAGGACTTCATTGACCACCGTCTCTGAATTGAGGTGATGGAATTGATTATGGTAATGATGCACTAGGAGCTCTCTAACTGTATGCTCTCGCGGGAGGAGAATAGGGTGACGTTTATTATAATCATCATCTTAAGCTGCACCGACTTGGCCACTCTCACGTAGTAATCCGTTGTCGTCCAACAGTGGCACTAGTCGGTAGGTGGAACTGCATTTTCCGATGAACTCCTGTCCGGTCACGTTTGACGTTTTGTTGAATAGTGCCGCCACCTTATCAGGGCAGGTCGCACGTTGCACCATCCTAAAAATTGTAACCTCGGCTGACCGCAGTTCCGCTTCCTGAAGGTGTCTGGTGAACTTCGGCTGTTTATTTGTTGAATTCTGGCTGGATCAGAGGACGCATGCAGTTGCTCCGAGTAGTCGATTCTAAGAGGAAAACCTACTAAATTCTACAATAGGCTCGTAGACATAGGATCGAAGCACACAATTCTTCAGTAGTGGCGATCAAAGGTTCTTTGAAACGAGGTCACTCATCTTCCGGAAGCTGTAGAAAGTTTGGTCCGTGAAACCATCTGCTGTTGAATCCACCAAACTGCCCAGAGATTCACCTATCGAAACTTTCTGGGCTTTGAAGAAGACAAAGCTGAGAAAACACATGAAACCAGCGGATAGTATTGCAGAATTTACGAAAACAATTGGCCAGAAGTGGTGTAAATGGTAGGAGAAAGCACTGTGCAGAAGCTTATGGAGGTTGTTCCGAGATTGTCGAAGTAACGTTTGTCACTCGGTGAACTGAGAAAAGTCACCTGAAGTGACGTGACTCTCCATTTGATTTACCCAGCATTCTCACGTCACTTCAAGTGACTTTTCTTACTTCAACGAGAGACAAACGTCACTTCGATTCTATTCCCCATATGAGTAGTTTGAGGGAAAGTTAAAAAACTCACGTACATATGAAAAATCAAACAAATTTAAATGCAGATGGAATGAAAACAATGTATTCACTCTGTTGAGAATAAAATAATGAAAAATACCAGCATGCTCTGTTTTATTTGAGAAAGGTAGTGTATTTATATTTTTCGGAATAGTCTATACTTCAGATTGCACTTCTCTTAGCTGATGTAGCATGGCGCTGTTAGACCACATGGCTGTTAGACCGCAAATTGTGTAACTGGAATCCTACTTTCCTTCAACGAACCTGATCGCACGTGCCACTTTAGCCGCATTCCCTTAAGAACTGAAGCTCGCCAGATAGTTATCGACGTAATGGTCATCGAAAATTGCTTTCGCCGCATCGGGATAAAGCTCACGATATTGCTCTATATTATGGTTGTTGTCGAACTGGGCTGATGCTGGCGAGCAAGTGCTACCAAAGGTGAGAACATCCACCAGGTAGATGGTTTGTTTATCTGTAGGCTTGTCGCGCCACGTGAAACGCTGCGTGTTCTTGTCTTCCGGATTTGGTGAAACATCTCCTGAATATTAGAAGTAACAGCGACACCATACTTACGAAACGAATCAGGACGTAGCCGGACGCGATGAGAGCTGATCTGGCCTTTGAGAAGTTCATTCTTCAACGAGACACCATCAACCTTAGCAGCTGCATCTCAAATGACTCGCACCTTCCCCGGCTTCGTAGGATTTATAACCGCCCCGATTGAGAGGTACCATATCCTCCTTGAGTCTACCGTGGAAATCTTTATGCGCATGTTTCTTCGCCTCGCGTTCGCACATTTGTCGGGGGAGATTATGCCTCAATCCCGGATCACGATCCATCCGACGTTCAAGGCATTCTATGCCCCGCAATTCCATTTTGTAGCTGTTAGGGAATTCAACCTGGCCCTTCTACTACATCAGTTCGGTCTCGAAATTGTAGCTCACTTGCCGGGTCGTAGCTTCCAGTATCATTAGTGCTCTCTCTTCCTCCTTCGTCAAAGAATGTACTGCCGGAGGAGTTCCCGATTCTTCAATGGTTCAAAACTGCTTATCCGACTCCTAGAGAACCTCATCGCTGGAGCATTCACAAATGTGGAAGCTGTATGAGTCTCTAACATTAGCACCCTGTGGTCGGTAAACACACCAGCCTAACAAGAAATGAGAAGAAAAATTAGTATTCTCCATTTAATTCCAACTACCTTTGCTTATCTTGACAGATACGCGTATTTCGTCAACAATGTGCAGACTTCTTCAGTATCTCTTACTAATAACTCGACCCAAATCCTTTAGGATACACCAGCCTAGCCTAGTCTTTATTGCTACTGGAACGGTTCTATCTCCTTCCCTAACTTTCAGTGGCAAAGCCAGGCGCAAATTGTCGAAGCCAATATGAATCTTCTGCCTTACGCTCTGGTAGCTTCTAATCGGTATTCCCTTCAAATGCGTGTGCTGTTTCGCTGCTTCATCCATCTGAAAACTCTGGCTCGGAAGGCTGAGGTTGGAAACTGTTTTAGCGTTCACTAGCTTGTGTGCAGGTATCCCGCAACTTCGATGGTAATCTGTTGGGTTCTCGATTTTTCAAGCGAGAGGTGTTTCCTTGTCACCGTAGACGCATGGGAAGCGGGCTGCCTTCCATTCTAAGTGAAGTGGCTAGCTCACATTCTGAACCTTCATCGAGAAATGCGAAAGTACTGATCGACGATTTTCCTGTACAAAGCTACGGGAATGATTCTAAACAGTGTCGTTGATGACAGAACTCGATGTGTGTGGTTCTCTGCTACCTGTAACCGTAAGGAAGGCAGACTTGGAGGGTCTCTGGGTGAGTGTAGAAGGCTATAGTGTCGAAACACACATTTTCCAATATCGCAGGTCTTCTTATCTCGGCACGCTCTCCTGCCGTGACTGAATGAGCAACTCTGGCGTTCAATTCTTTGCAGGCAGTGCAATCGTGCACTCAATGCAATCGAATTTATTTGGCCATTCTCCATTCACTTTCCGTGCAGAGTCTCCTGATGGATTGCTCGCGTACATCGCTGTGTTTCGCCTCGGGATCAAATGCCACTAGGCTAGTTGCGTCCTGTACCACATATGCCATGTAGTCGCCGAAGGTTTTCTGGTCGATGTACTGGAATCCATGTTTATATCCTGTCCACATCATCCTTCGGTCGGTGCAGACCTTCGCTACCTGCTCTTGTAGGAGAGACAGGTTTCGATGTGGTCGCACAACGCCTGTACTGCTATGCCGAATTCGGTAAGTCCTTCCAACCTTTTGGACCGTGGAGCTGGAATTTTCCGGGCTTTACGAAGCAGGGCTTTGATGAATAATTGCATACGTCCAAACCGCATGCGAAGAGTTTCAATCACCCGAGGAACTGCTGTTGGCAATACCAACCGACTTCGGTCCGTTTCGTGCGCAGCACCGGACAAGCATCGTTGTAATCGGAGCTTATTTTCTTCAGGCTTCTGTTGTCTAACGATAGTTTGATATGAAGATCAGCCATTCAGCTGGGTAGACGGAGAATCGGGGAAGATCTTCAGCCAGCTGATGTGTTGGCACAACTTTGGCTGGAGGGGGAATCACTTGATTTTGTTGCACATTTTCTGACAGACGAGGGAGCGGAGACGGTTCGATCAAAACAGTGGATCTTGCGGGGGAATTCACAATTCGCGAAATATTGGAAAATTTGACTCAGCTGGGTGGGCGTGTATTTTGCTGCAGCCCACGAGAGTTATCAAAATGCTATCTGGTTTCTTCAGAGCGCTCGTGAGATTGCAGCGGCTCGTGCGAAATTTTGGTCGTGGGACGGTTTTCAGAGGTATGTTCTTCAATATTTGCAGCGGTATTTGCAAAGGCGTGACGCTCACCTAATGACCCAAAGTCATTTGGACGAATTCCAAAGGGCTGACTTATCATGTCGGCTTACAGGATTCCTTAGTGACCAGACTTCATCTAGCGCACTCTCTCCTTTTTTGTACAGAAGCTGTATGCAGACTACGGGTTTTTTCGGAATATATCCAGTTTGCTTCGTTGAACTCGGATTGCTCTTCACCAGCTACTGCAAAGACTTACAGTTGTCCGTATTCCTTGTATCCTCATTGCCCTTGAAGTGCTTCAATAGCCTGCGGCAAAACTACAGCTAAGCGTGTAGATCCAATACGTGTAGATGAAGTGTTTCGGGTTCTTCTTGCTCTGTACGAGTCCACAGGTCACCTTCTGCTTGATCGCTCCACCTTGCTCGTTACGCGCCTCTTCTTCTTGTATTCGTCGAATCGTTTGCGAGAACCACTTTAACAGGACTGTCGTCCGACATTCTTACGATACGTACAGCCCATCGTGGTCGACCTATTTCAGCGATGTGTACTATGAGAGGTTCTCAAGTTGATGTTATTCGTGGTTCAATCACCTCCTCCTACAGACGAGGGGCATAGGGCCTTAATATGAAATGCTGGTAAAGAACAAAAATTATAAATATTCAATAATTATTACTTGAATTAGAAATAGTAATAAACCTTCTACCATTCACGGTCTTATATCGGGTTTCCGTTCATTCCACCAAGCACAAACTCTCACAATTTTGCTACTAAGATTTGCATAGTCAACCGACAAACCACAACAGATGGTGGTGAGTGATTCACACTTCCCCCACGCGATGACCGTAAAGAGTTGTCATCGAATCGCCCTGGCATCGCACGGTGATACTGCACCTGATTGCTATACATGCACACGCAATGAAACGAATCAGGATGGCAATAGTGATCCGATTAGAATTTAACGATATGTCCTCGTGATCGTCCCTTACGGTGGAAATTGACCGATTCACTGTTTCCACTCCACATACATCTCCA
>JASCZW010014599.1:0-22521 GCA_034211315.2 Aedes japonicus
GCGACAGAGATCAGCTTTACGGAGGAGTCTTGTGAGGTTTCAAACATGGGATTGAATTCGACCAGATTGGAATAGAACAATCCTCTCTTAAAGGGTGATACGGTCAAAATTTGGTCAAGGGAAAACGCGTGTAAATCGGTGAAATCGTTTATTTAAAAAATCAAATTAAATTTCTTTTTCAAGTTCAATCAGTATAAACTTCAGGAAAAATATTCAGTTAGGATTCCGCTTTTCCAAATCCGAATTGCCGGGCCTTACGCTTGACCCCTGCCATCAGATTTTGTACAGCCACCTTGTCCACCTTCTTCGCCGCAGAAAGCCAGTTTGCCTTGAACTGCTGCTCGTCCTTAGCAGTTTTTTTGGTCTTCTTTAGGTTCCGCTTGACAATAGCCCAGTATTTCTCAATTGGGCGGAGCTCTGGCGTGTTGGGAGGGTTCTTGTCCTTGGGAACCACCTGCACGTTGTTGGCGGCGTACCACTCCATGGCCTTTTTACCGTAATGGCAAGATGCCAAATCCGGCCAAAACAGTACGGAACAACCGTGTTTCTTCAGAAAAGGCAGCAGACGTTTATTCAAACACTCTTTCACGTAAATTTCTTGGTTGACCGTCCCGGAAGCTATGAAAATGCTGCTTTTCAGGCCACAGGTACAGATGGCTTGCCAAACCAGATATTTCTTTGCGAACTTTGACAGTTTCGTGTGCTTGAAAAATATCTGCTACCTTTCCCCTTCCTTTTGCCGTATAAAACTCCTGTCCCGGAAGCTGCTTGTAGTCGGCTTTGACGTAGGTTTCGTCGTCCATTACCACGCAGTCAAACTTCGTCAGCATCGTCGTGTACAGCCTCCGGGATCGCGCTTTGGCCGTCGTATTTTTGTTTATCATCGCGATTTGGAGTCACTACCTTCTTGTAAGTCGATAGTCCGGCTCGTTTTTTGGCTCGATGCACGGTTGTAGACGATACACCCAGCTTATTTGCGGCATCTCGGAGAGATAGGTTAGGGTTTCGCTTGAAACTACCGGCAACTCTCTTTGTCGTCTCAGCGGCTTCCGGTTTTCGATTTCCCCCCGATCCAGACTTCCTGGCTGTCGACAAACGTTCCCCAAACACTTTAATTACATTTGTAACGGTTGATTTGGCAACTTTTAGCGATTTTGCCAACTTTGCGTGCGAGTAGCTCGGATTTTCGCGATGCGCGAGCAAAATTTTGATACGCTGCTCTTCTTGCTTGGACGGCATTTTGACAACTGAAGAGTGAATTCCAAAATCAAAATAGGAACAACATTCTACACACACACCTTCAAAATGAGGGGTGTTCAGGTTTTTTAAATGCAAAATTGAAAGAAATACGTCAAGTTGATATTGACCAAATTTTGACCGTATCGCCCTTTATTGAAATAGTCGCGGTGACCGTCAAACTAAGACCTCATACGTTAACCGTCGCACCAACCTACATTTCTCCCAATGTCAACCTCAGGAACAACGACCTCACCCAAGTAACAATTTCAGTTCTATTCCAGCCGTATAGCACTCCTCCCGGCTTTGTTGGTGAAACTACATTCAAAACTGTTTTGTCCACTAACACTTCCTCTATGCATCTTTAAAGCGGAAATGTGTACAAAGTAGCCCACTCTATAGACGGTTGTGAAAAAATAATAATAAAACCTTTCTAAGACCAGAAAGATTTTGAATATGTGCTAGTGAAAGATGTTATGATCACTTGAGGACCATCATAGAACCTATCGGCTGCCATCAAAACCAGCATGGCTACATCTGTCAAACTTCACGGCGATATCGTGGTTGGTTTTTGTTGTTCTGCTTTGTTCGATTCTCTGCTCTTCTGATTCATTCAACAGTATATAATGGCTTAGATAAAAGTTCTAGTGTTGCGGGAATTCATGTTTGATACCAAAATATCCAAAACAAATTGAGTTTATTATCGCGTAGTATGCTCCAAATCATATGCGCATTTAATTCTATGGTGAATATTGGCACAATAAGAGTCGAAAATTAATGCGCCTCGGAAATTATGCGAAATTACAACACTAAAAACAAAACTGAAAGAAATATACTCAATAAATTAATCATGAAACTCCTGAAAATTGATGGAATTTAATAAGTATATCTAAAAGAATACCGAAGTTGGTAGTTGATCTGCAGTTCAATTGTATTACATTTAAAATTTGGTGTATTTAATTTTCCACATTTCAATTATTTCATATATTCCATTATGGCGATTGGAAGAAATCACGGTTTTGCCAAAAAGCCAATTTATCTTAGCAATGGCTACTATAAAACTATCTGGTCATTTGGTAGCTTTCCTCAATGCCAATCAGCCGTTTAATGCATTTACTGGGGGCAAAATGGTTTTAAAATACTTTTTCAACTGACCATAATTAGATAATATGAGTCAGTCCTAAAACGACATTTCAAAACAGCATTTTATGAGTTTACAAAGTCAAAATAAAACCTTTGACAGGAGTAAAAGGTATTTTGAAAGTCAAGGTTTTAAGGTTGTTGTAAAGAAGTCGTGTAGGTTCTTATGAACCTGATAAAAATTGGAAACCTGTTGGCACCTCTTGCTGCCATAATCAAACTGAATTGATTTCTAGTGGCTTTCATAAAATTTTAGTAAAACTTAGCTGGATGGTTTTGGCAATGTTATTTGGGTAACCATATCGGAGATTTACTTCCACTACCTTTGATGCTACTAGGGGATTTAAAATCCAAAGGATGTGCTTGGGGTGAACCTTTAGACGATAGCTGAGCAAAATCCATAAACGATTCTATCAAACAAACTGCAATCGAAAGCCAAACTAAGCCCATTCCTATTAACGGCAGTAGTCGGAAAAATCCTACAGTGTGGCGGGATTGGGAATGTTCAAAAACGTTGACGAAACGTTAAAATGCATTTAAACAATGAAGATCTTCAGGGAGGTCAGTAGATTTTCATAAAAAAAGTAGAAGCGGAATCCAAAAGGTTATTCAAGACTAAGAAACGTGGATATTGGAAACAATTGGTAGAATCATTCGATAAGGATACTGCCCTTCGATCTTTACCCAAGTAACATTGCCAAAACTACCCAGCTTTATTTAGCTTAATTAAAGTTTTATGAAAGCCACTGGAAATCAATTTGGTTTTATTATGGTACCAAGAGGTGCCAATAGGTTTTATATCTAAGCCAAGTTAAAAAGAATCTACACAGCATCTTTATAACGATCTTGAAACCTTGTCTTCTGAAATTCCTTCTACTCCTATCAAAGGTTTTATTTTGACTTTATGAAAACGCAAAATGCTGTTTCGAAATGCTGTTTTAGGACTCATTCATATTGTTTTATTATGGTCAGCTAATGAAGCATTTCGCATCTATTTTGTCTACAGTAAATGCATTAAACGGTAAATTGACATTGAGGGCAGTCACCAAATGACCAAATAGTTTTATAGTAGCCATTGCGAAGATAAATTGGCTTCTCTAGCCAAACTGTAATTTCTTCCAATCGCCATATTGAAATATAAGAAATCATTGTAATTTGGAAAAATAAATACATTAAATATTAGAGGTGATGCAACTGAACTGTAGATCGGATTTCGGTATTCTTTTAGATATCCTGATTGCATTCCATCAATCAATCATCCAATTTAGGAAATTCATCCGATCTTATCGGATCTATTTGGTTCGATTTTGTTTATGTTGTTGTAAACACGCATAATTTCCGAGGCGCATAAATTTTCAGCTTTTATCGTGCAAATAGAGGGTGTATTCGATAGAAATGGCACACACATATATACTCATCAAAATTAAACTGATTATCGGATTTTCTTGAAATTTTCAGGGAATGAAGAACTACTAATAAGTTTTGATTTACAACATTTGTTTTATTCAATTTCGTCTCCCATCCCGAATGCCCGCACCTTCCTTTTCACTCCACCCATCAAATTTTGTACAACCGATTTTCCCAGTGTTTTTGTTGTTTTTACCCAAATTTTCTTCAATTCTAGCTCTGTTTTTATAGTTTTGGGATGTTTGCGAAGTTTCGTTTTCATAATTGCCCAGAATTTTTCAATTGGACGAAGTTCCGGTGAAGTTGGTGGGTTCATATCCTTTGGCAGAAAATTGACTCCGTTGGCTCAGTACCACTCCAATACGTTGCGAGCGTAGTGGCAGGATGCTAGATCAGGCCAAAACAGAGTTGATCTTTGTGCTTCTTAATGAATGGCAAGAGACGCTTCTTAAGGCACTCTTCCGTGTAAATCGCACCGTTTATTGTTCCGGAAGTGATGAAGGGAGCACTTATTTCACCACATCCGCAAATCGCCTGCCAGATTAGAAACTTCTTTGCAAATTTCGATAGTTTCTTCTTTCGAACATCCTACGGAACATCGAACTTCGACTTGGCAACGAAATATTCTTGCCCAGGAAGTTGACGGAAGTCGGTGTTTACGTATGTTTCGTCATCCATGACGATGCAACCGGATTTGGTGAGCAGCTTCGTGTAAAGTTTCCGGGCGCGGGTTTTCGCAGTGATGTTTTGTTTTTCATTCCGGTTTGGGGCTTTTTGCACTTTGTAAACATGTAACCCAGCACGCTTCATGGTTTTCTGCACAAAACCGACTGACACCTTAGAGTTTTTAGCGACATCTCGAATTGACATGTTTGGACGGTTCTTGAATTGTTGTACGACTTTCCTGGCCATTTTACTGTCCATTGGACCACTTTTACGACCACTCTCTTCCTTCCTTTGGACACTCAGACGCTCCTTGAAGGTTCTTATTACACGAGACACAGTTGTATCTGCAATTCGAGGCCTTTTAGCAAATCACCGGTGGGACGCCCCTGGATTTTGATTGTGAGTGCACAAAATTTTCTCACGGACAATTTCTTGTTTCGATGACATGACTGGAACTACTGGATGTATAACTATGAAACTTGGCAGATGTAAATAATACACTATGGATAAGATCTACTCAAATTTCATACGATTCAAAAGTTACAGAAGATTTTCTGTGTGCCATTTTTATCGAATACACCCTTTATTCACCATAAAATTAAATGCGCATATGATTTGAAGCATGATACGCTATACAATTTGTCTTGGATATTTTTCTATCGAATAAAATTTCCCGCAACACTAGCACTGTTGTCTCTGATATTATTTACTGTTGAATGAATTAGAAGAGCAGAGAATCGAACAAAGCAGAACAACAAAAACCAACCACGATATCACCGTTAAGTTTGACAGCTATGGCCATTTGGCCCTATGCTGGTTTTCATGGCAGCCAATAGGTTCTATGAAGGTTCTCAAGTGGTCATAACATCTTTCACTAGAACATTTTCAAAATCTTTATGGTCTTTTAATGGTTTTATCAACTTATTTTCACAACCGTCTATATAGTGGGCCACTTTGTTCTCATTTCGGCTTTATAGATGCATAGAGGAGGTGTATGTAGGTGAACAAAACAGTTTTGAATGTTGTTTTATCAACAAAGCCTGGAATAAAACTAAAATTGTTAACGGGTATGGTCTATCGCCTAGAAAACAGGCAACTGCTATACTCCTGGGGAAAACTTAAACAGTTATTCTGAACAATGGATATGACAGCTAAGTACCAAAATTTGCCCCCCTCTTGCTTGCCAATGAGAAACCCGAGATTATCACCGTTGACGCACTTGGTAATAGTAGTGATTTAACAAAAGATTTTTGCCTTGAGGAATTAGTATCTGAACTATGTTTAGCTGAGAGTAATGCTCCTGGAGTTGATAGTATTAAGTTTGATATATTGAAAAATTTACCGTATAACGCAAAACAGCTTGTAATGCAGCTGTACATTTTTTTAAGTTAAACACCTGTCCTCAAACATGGTATGCAGTTAAAGTCCTGCCAATTTTGAAACCAGGGAAAAATGCGACAGATTATAATACCTATCGACCGACTTCCCTCTTAGTGTGCGACAGAAAAATCTTCGAAAAATGTTACTAGTTCGTATGGAACACTGGACAGAACGGCATGACATTCATGCTGCTACACAATACGATTTCAGACGTGGGCGCAGGACACATGACTGTCCAGCAAAGTTTTCTACTGCTATTCAAGTAGCATTCGCCAAATAAGAAAATCTATCAGCCGTTTTTATTGGATATTTCAGCCTTTTCCCTACAAATCAGCAACTTCCTGTTCACATTGTTGAACATAAAGAATTTGCACTTTACCATTAACGGACATTCCAGAGAATCTAGCACAGGCCATCTTGGTGTTCCGCACGTCAAAGATATTGATTATTGCATTGTGAACTCATACAGTTTGCTGATTATGCGGTTTTATGGATATCTGAAAAGGATGATGAGGTTGCTAGAACTCACATCCAATATTCAATTCAGAATCTCGAATCATGTTCAATCTCAAATGGGTGAACCTTTTCTAGCAGCAAAACCAAAGTAATTATATTTTCTAGAAAACATGGGGACACCTAAAATGAAAATAATGATGGAGAACAATGAGTTAAAATCAGTAGAAACAGAAAAGTACCTGCGGATTTGGTTTAATGGAAATTGTTGATGAGGTGGTCAGATAAGAAACATTATTAGGAAGTGTCAAAAAAGGACAAACTTTTTTAAAACCATTTGTAGTACCTGGTGGGAGGCACATTTTTTCGACATGATCACGTTAAATAAGACAACCATACTCTCTGTAGTGGAATATGGAAGTATAACATTCTGTAGTGCTGCTAACACGCATTTGCTCAAACTGGAGAGCACCAAATACCGAGCTATCAGAATCTGTTTAAGATTATGATGCCTACCCACACTACTTCCTTGGAAGTTAAAGCGGTTATTAAACCCTTAAAACTGAGATACGAAGAGTTGAATTTACGATTTCCTGCAAAAAGCATCACTACAGATTATCAGATTAACAGAGACCTTGCAGTTTGAAAAAATCTGAAACCTGATCACTCCCTCGTTTCGTGTTCCAATGCTCTCAGTGAACTTAACACACAATTACATACTCATGCTCTACCGACATTGAAATTGAGCGTGAAGAACTTTAAAATGTAACAGCTAGCTCACCTGAACAACTGACAATTAACGTATTTCGAAGCAAGACAGAAGACGTTTCACAGACGGATTGAAATCTCTAGATACAGTTAGGTTTGGATTATTTCACAAGACCATCAGGCTTAGCTTTAGACTTGCACCTCCAGCATCAATATTTTGTGCAGAAGCTCTGTCAATTCACCAAGCGTGTAAAATAATTAACGATCTGCCACTAGGATACTACATAATCTTCACAGAAAGTATGAGTAAGGACTGTATTGTTAATTATGAGTACACCTAAAAATTGCTGTATTTATATATGTTTTATTTATTTTGCAACTCAAATTCATTTACATTGTTTATTGAACATCAAAAAAGCCCATGACATCAGTATTCATTTAATTTTTCGTAGATCTGGCCAACTCTCGCACCTTCTTCTTGATGTTCCTCATGAGGATTTGAACAACCATTTCCGTCGATGGTTTTGCTTACGTTTACCCAGCCTTTTTTTAATTTGATGATGTCATCTGCTCCTCTAGCCTTCTTCTGAAGTTTTCCTTTCATCAAAGGTCAAAATTTATATTGGGCGTAATTTGCGAACAATTTGGAAGATTCATCACCTTCTCCACAAATAGGACATTGTTCTCTTCATACTAGTCCAAGGTGGCACGCGCATAGTGGCAGGATGCCAAATCAGTGTCGAACCTTTGTGTTTTCGGATTAGTGGCAGAATTCGTTTCTGCAGGCATTCCTTCCGATACATTTCGGGGTTAATTATTGCGGTAGTGAAAAAAGGTGTCAATTTCATACCGCACTGGCAAATTACTTATCAAACCAACACCTTTGTTCCAAATTTTTCGCAAACAATCGATTTCTCCGAATTTAGGACATCCGTTCCACGCTTCCCGGTGTAAAACTGTGCCCCTGAAAGAGCCCAAGCCAAGCAACACATTGACACTAAACAGCTGTCAAAATAAGTCATAGTCTTTTTTATACAGAATCTCAAAGTTGTACCCATAATTAACGATGCAGTCCTTACCCTTAAAGCGCTTTTTTCAAGCTTTGTCAACAAGCATTTAAACAGAATTGTCTTACAGATCCAACATACTGTAAGGACGCTTTACGCAAAGGGGTATGTAGTTAACTTCTTGTGGGTCCGGTCATTGTGGGATCATTGTGGCTTACCTCTGATCAAAAGATACATACAAAATGGACAGAAGATGATCTGACCAAGTTCTGCCATTCAATCTTACCAAAAACTAATGTCAAACCTTGATTTAGTCAGCATAACTTTTACCGAACCCTAATTAAAAATATGAGTACAGGGTGTAGCAGAAAATAATGCGAAAATGTTCAAACTTGACTATTGGATTAATACATGTAGCTAGTGAATAATTTCTGTCGAAAGTGTATTTGTTTATGTTTACTTTCAAGTGCTGCATCCAAACATTCTATTTGTTTTATTGCAACTTCGTCAACATGTTCGCGAAAGATGTGATCACCAGTTTGTTGCTCGCCCAGAAGAAGCCGAAAGAGATTGCCAAGGTGGTAGAGTGCCATTTGGCAACAGTTTACCGCTTCAAAAAATCTCTGCAGGATGGTTCTAAGCAGCGGAAGCCGAACGTGATCAAATCGGTCCGTGCAAATATTGCTCGCAACCCAGTGCGTTCCATAAGAAAACTTGCAAAGGAAGCCAATATTTCGAAGAAACCCATGCGGAGAATCATCAAAGAAGATCTGCATGCATCTTCCAGAGCCAGAGTGAAACGTCACATGATTACGGACCGGCTCAAGGAACTACGAGTGACTCGTTCCAAGAGATTGCTTTCCTTGTTGAAGAAGGAAAAAATGATAATCTTGTTCTCCGACGAAAAGCTTTGCAGCATCGATGCTGTGGCCAACAGCCGCTTGGACTGGTTCATTTCACCGCAGAAAATGGAGAACGTTCCGGAAAAGGTGAAATTCAGATTTCAAACCAAACATCCGGCTGGTGTCATGATGTTGGTCTTAATGGCGTCCAACGGTTTGAAAATGTCCCCTGTTTCCATTGATGCTGGAGTTATAATCAATACCGAAGTGTATATCGGTATTTTAAAAAACCAAGTGCTTCCCTGGGTGAAGGCCAACTTCTCCAAGGACCAAAACGTTGTCCTACAGCAAGATTGAGCTCCGTGTCACCCGTCCAATCGAACCCAACAATGATTGAACGATAACATGAAGTTTTTGCCGAAGGATTTGAGGCCCCCTAGCAGTCCAGATCTTAATCCGTTGGATTATTCGATTTGGGCATATGTTGAGGCACGAGTATGCAAAACATCACACCCTAGTGTGAAAACCCTGAAGTCAACCATAACACGCACATGGCAGTCAATTTCGGAGGACTTCGTCCGAAAGGCATGCTCTGGCTTCCGGCGTCGGCTCGAGGATGTGATTAATAAAAATTGAAGACTTGTTGAATAAATTTGTTAAAAAGGACTTTATAAAGATAACTGCACTCGAAAATGTTGATATTATTGCTTGAATTAGTTGAAAATGGGATTTGAAAGAAATAGAAAAAATGTTCGCATTATTTTCTGCCGCACCCTGTAGATTAATAGGCAATCACTTTTGCCTCTCTTTTCATCTGTATCGAATAAGTATGACTCAGACAAACGTTTGCGAGTGTGGAAATGGATCTAACAACTTCGACCATGTTTTGTGGCACTTCCGACGGAACAATGACCATCGCAGAACAATGACGGACAAATTACAAAAACAAGGAATCAGAACCTCAACTTGTATTAGAGACGTTCTGAGCACCAAAACACCAAGATTTAGACTATCATTTAAAGCTTCATAAACAAAGCCAAAATTGTCATATAGAGAGACTAAACATTGACGACCGTGCTATTGTAATCAAAATTGTTTTATAATTTTGATTTTTTTTTCATTATCATTATATAAGTGTGTACTACTTGGTGCCATTATGCTGTTATTTCTATTGTGCCTACTAAATAAAACATGTGATTCTCCAAAAAAAATTTTTACAGCCTTTTCAAATCTCTTTGTCTTGTCAAATTTAAATCAATTCATACCTGGCTTCTGCCCATTATACCTAGAATTGGAAGATTCGGTGTTCTCAAACATTTTAAAGGCTTACGTTTTAAATACCCTGGCTCATGTCGTCTTTAAGAATACCTTCCATCGATTTGTGAAATTTGTCTTCTTAAAATTTGATTGTCCGTCTTAAATGGGTCTTTGAATGTGGCACAAATTATAAAGCCAAATAAATAGGACGCAGCAAGGTGACAAAAATGCTATATTTGAATTGCAAGAATTGATGAAATTCAACTTAGTCAGATCATGCATTGACCTTGCACGTCTGTGTTTATGTATGAAAAATGTATGGAAGCCGTCAGGCATTCAACTTGGCCCGAGAGTCAACCAGCTGTTTACTTAACTCAATTCTGATTCTATGTCACCAACTTAATTCAATTAAATTACGTTCATGTATGATTCTAGACGCCGATCAAATTCATGTCATGTAAGGCCCATTCTCGCTGCTATACATTAATTGATTTTTATCGATTTATTTATTTGAGTTAGTTGAACCATATTTGGAGGGCACTCTCCAATCGAGACGGTTTCAATTTTCGAGGTTTCCTCTAGAGAGGTATAGTCACGAAAGTCTCAACCAGAGCAAGCAATGCAATATTAGGAGAGGCAGGAGGCTCTACCAACACCGCGGTCGAGTTCCTTCAACTAAGGGATGATTTCGTTTTGAAAGTAAAACTCTAAGCCACTTTCCCCTAGAGTGGTTTGGTTCGTTCCTTTTCTATACCATGTTTCTATGCTTCGTTACACAGAACATTGTAACTAGTATTTTACCTTGTGTAGGTACACTGGTTTTTTTTTCGTTTCCTTTATATTGATGATCGCCTCTATAATTTCGTTCCTATGGCAACCATAATTCACAGAAAGCTATAAACATTAGCTCGCGTGGTTGTTCGATATAAGCGCTTCTGCGTGGCAGCTGTTAGAAAAAAAATTGAAAGAAACAAAAGTTAGAGACCAAACCGCGTGTATTGGAGGGTGGAGAAATTCCTTTCTAAGGTTCGCGTTTCGATTGAACGATTTCGAAACACCAACTTCTGCACTAAACCATGCCGATAAAAATATGCATGTTGTTGTTGCTGATGTTGTTTTATGTTCGCCATCATGCTTTTGAGAAACCATCATTCCATTCTTCGAACTGATAACAAAACAATCCGATGGGTTTGGATACTAAAATATTCGTCGGCCACTTGTGCACCCTTGGGTGCAAAGAATCAATAAAAAATAGAGGTATACTAGCACACGCTTTCTTTGTTGCCAGCGCTTTTGTTTTACCAAGTGACGTAATGAAGGTTGAATTTTGATTCCATTATCCGACATCTGAAATGCTCCGAAATGGAAAATTACGCCAACGTATGGATTTTTATTACTTTGAATTAAACTATGAGTATTTTTACCCAATTGAAATGTGTTCCATCAGATTTAATATATGAATCAACTTCCATGGTGTTTTATGATTCCGTTCTTTTGGGTCCTCTTTGGAAGCAGTGAGTCTCGATCTACTGAATCATTCGTATTGCTACTTGTATACATATTCTTCTTAATCTTCCTTTTCTTTTTTCGTGCCAAGATTGGAGGGTTATTGAGTGGGTTGGGTTATTTTTTTTAAATTCAAATTCAAAAGTAATGGTTATATTGCATGGCCTTTGATCGATTTGCGTATCCCGAAGAATCAAAGGATTCACTACATCTAACATCAAACTTCGGAAAATATATTCAGATTATCTGATAATCAGAATCAAAGGCCCCCTTATGTCCAGGAATACTGAAGCCAGTTGCTTCATGTGGGCATAAAGGGTGTTCTACATTCCAAAAATACCTAGTTGACCGATCCTTTTAAAACTTTATTTATTTCATTCAGCTTCAATACACTAACCGTACCCTCGTACCTTTCCACCACTCCGCTCATTAGGTTCTGTGCAATATCTGGCTGCAACTTCTTGTGCACGGAAACCTACTTTTTGTTCGTGTATTCTTCGGATTAGACCTCCTTGGGATACTCCCGTAGTACCTGCTTCATAATAGCCCAGTATTTTTCGATGGGCCTTAGTTCTGGTGCGATGGAGGGGCTCATGGTTTTGGGTACGAAAGTGACCCCGTTGGTACCACTCCAGGACAACTTTTGAATAGTGGCATGGAGCTAGATCCGGCCAGAAGATCGTAGGGCTCTCGTGTTGCTTGAACAGAGGGAGCAGACGCTTCTGTAGACACTCCTTGAGGTAGATCTCCCCGTTTGCAGTCCCGGTAGTCACGAACAGTGTACTTTGTTTGCCACATGAGTAGATCGCTTGCCAAGTCATGTATTTCTTGGCAAACTTTGAAAGTTTCTGCTTTCTAATTTCACCGGAACATCAAACTTGTGCTGGGCGGTGGAGAATACTTGAAAAGTTTCAACTTTTTGGTCCCATCCCTGACCGAAGCATTGGGATTCCTCTTAAGGGCTTTCACTACCACTTGTGATCCTGATCACTAATAGAACATCCATTCTGACCGCATTTCTCTTGCCGTTCGATGCTCAGAGTTTCGTAGTAACTTTTAATCACATGACTCCCGATAAGACAGTTGAGGATTTTTCAGGTGCTTGCGCTAAATAAATTCGTGACGTTACTTTTCGGGTGACGCCGATTTTTCCGATTTCCGAAAAACTGGCAGCGATAAAAATACAGCAAAAACAAACACTCTAAACTTTTGATACCCATATTTTCAAGAGAAAATACCCAATGGGCGCGTTTCTATAGCGTTTTTTCCGTGATGCAATTTGATGTGGGACACCCTTTAGGACAGTTTAATATCTGTGGAAAGCAGCGCAAAGCAAGTGGACGGCATGTCCGCTGCTTTACCACGCTTTTGAATAGACATTACTTTGACCTGTCTCTACTCATGCCGTACAATGTTTTTTCGAAGTTAGGAATTAAATATATATATTTATTTCGTCTACCGAACGTAGACTAGTACATATACAGTTACAGTATCTCAGCGTCTAGCGAGCGTTTTTTCCGGAAGATTTTTCAGAAGATTGAATTTTATCATACCGCATATTCGTGAGGGGTTGTTTTATGGAAGAAGAGCCATTGAGGAGTCCAGCATAATAAAATGGTCTGTCCAGAGAGCCATCGCGCGGAGAAGTTTTTCTGTTTGCTGCAATAGAATCCAGACAGACCCTTTTTGTGAAATCGAATATCTATCGGTTGGAGTATTCATCATTCTCATTAGAGAAGATAAGTGGTTACGAATTGTGCGAGCCACCCTTCTATAACCCCTTTTTTGACAAGTTGTTTTAGCTGTGTTTCAAGCTTTAAATATTCCTTGAAGTTTGTGGAAGTCACGTATCTACGGAATGCTGTGAAAGTGTCAAGTTCGTGTAGATCCGGTTTTGTGCATTGATCGTTCTAGCCAGGTCAGGTTGGTCTCCACTTTAAGAGTTGAGCTTTTGTAGATCAGTTCGGCAAGAAATCGATGACCGCTGTTGCATATTTTTGCCAATCAATGTTCTTCCTGAAGTCGAATGGATCTCAATGTGGTTCTGAAGGTTTTAAGGCCCACACTTATTTGAAATGACCAATGAATCATGGGGCCAACTTGTGTGCATAACCCAAGTAACACTGTGAAAACCATCCAGTTCTATTAAGTTTTATTAATGTTTTATGAAAGCCACTAGAAATCAATTCAATTTTATTATGGAAGCATGAGGTGCCAACAGGTTTCAAATTTTAATAAGGTTTATAAGAAGCTACACGGCTTCATTACAACGATTTAAAAATCTTGACTTTTAAAATACCTTTTACTCCTGTCAAAGGTTTTATTTTGACTTTATAAACTCGTAAAATGCTGTTTTGAAATGCCGTTTTAGGACTCATTCATATTATCTTATTATGGTCAGTTGAAAAAGCATTTTAAAACCATTTTGTCTCCAGTAAATGCATTAAACAGCTGATTGGCATTGAAGATAGCTACTAAATGACCATATAGTTTAAAGTTGCTAAGATAAATTGGCTTATTGGATAATTTTCTAGAAATTGTATCCTTCAACTCATGAATATGGATTTCCGGATAAATGGACCCAGTTGGTCAAAGCGACGATGGATCGAGTGATGTGTGACGTCCGAGTATCCGCGACACTCTCGAGCGCCTTCGAATCTTGGAGAGGGTTACTGCAAGGTGATGGATTGTCTTGTTTGATGTTTAACATTGCATTGGATGGTGTGATTTGGAGAGTTGGGATAGACACGAGTGGCACGATCTGCAGGAAGTCAGTTCAACTACATTCAGTAGCAAAAAAAAAGCTGAGCAAAATTTTGCTTCCATAAAACGCCATTTTCAACCTACTGTAGCTTTGTCAATTATCAATATTTTTGGCTGAAAAAGAAAGCCGAGGCGAACTCATCTTATAAATATGCATGATTCGTTGCGCGTGAAATATCCTAAATAATTAGTGTAACCCACGAACAACTAAAAAATATGGCATATAAATTAGTTGGTGAAAACTACGTACACAGTATTGCTCGGCTTCTGAGTATGTTTGGCTTCGCCAACGACGTTGATATCGTAGCACGTAACGTTTAGACGATGGGGACACGTACATCTGAATTAATGCTGAAGCGGGTTGGATTGGGCTTGTGATTAATGCGTTGAAAACAAAATATATGGAGGGAAGAAGACAACGTTAGCCTCCTACCACGAGTACAGATCGACGGTGAAGAAATCGAGGTAGTTGACGAATTCGTGTATCTGGGCTCATTGGTGACCGCCGATAATGACACCATCAGAGAAATACAAAGACGCATTATGGCTGGCAATCATGCCTACTTTGGACTCCGAAGGACGCTAAGATCGAACAAAGTTCATCGAACTACAAAGTTGACCATCTGCAAGACAATAATTAGACCAGTAGTTCTTTACGACCACGAAACATGGACATTGCTAAGGAAGGTCCATTAATTATGTCACGCAGTAAGGGGGGGGTTTGGAAAACGTGACGATCCATACAAAAAATTTAAAGTCCATACAAAAAACGTGACAAGGGGGGTATAAAGTCAATTTTTGCGTGACGTAATTAATGAATGTTCCCTAATGGAGGGGCAACGCTTCTGTGGTGTGTTTAAATGCGCACGATCTACGGTGGAGTGCATATGGAAGACGGAATGTGGAGGAGGCGAATGAACCACGAATTACATCAGTTCCTGGGAGAACCTCCCATCGATCACTTCGCTAAAATCGGTCGACTACGATGGGCTGAGCATGTCGTAAGAATGTCGAACGACAGCTCAGTTAAAATGGTTCTCGAAAACGAACCGACGGGTACAAGAACAAGAGGCGCGTAACGAGCAAGGTGGATCGATCAAGTATAAGGCGACCTGTGGATTCTCCTCAGACGAGGCTGGCGATGTACAGCCATGGACCAAGAGACAACTTCTGTGTAAAGCACAGGCCACACCGGCCTTGGTCTGATTGGTAAGGGAAGTATCCTTCAACTCAGGAAATGGCCGATTAATGTCGTCTCTGAGATAAAACTGTCGCCTAGTTTTTGACAAAGGTTTCATTCCCAAATCGTTCATTTTTTGACTTAATATGTTGAGTAGCTTCTTCGAAGTAAGGTTTTACTTTTAAATATGACCAGTTTCTTAGCAACAGTCTAAGAACCTCTATCATTTTCTTATCTGTATCAGCTTTTGAAAAGGCTGATTTCAGATTTAATAGCAGTTTATCAAAATCCTCTGTCACGTCCGAAACTTCATATGGACACCTTGTTCTTATCGTTTTATAAATCTGTGAAAATATTTCAGTTGCCTTCCTTCGACAGATATTCCTAAAAACTGTGCAAGAGCTTGTATTTTTTTTAAATTAATCAATAATCCTACGGATTCTCCCGTGGAAGCTGTTTCCTTCGATGAAAACGACGAAGTTGGAGGTTAAGTCTGTTCCTCAATTGTTGCTTCTGCAGAAACTGTTAAGGGAAAGTTCTCCTCCATACACACTAAAAAAATATGAAAACTACAGGACACGGAATGGTTTCAAATGGTTGCTACGGTATCTTTATGTTCTGTTTAGAAATATCCTTTATGAATAATAATACGAGTTCATCAAAATATTAGGTTCGCAACTAAGTTCCCGCTGTTTAGCAATAGATGGCGCCAGTAGTAAGTGCTGGGCGAATGTTGTACATCTCAAGCGTCATAAACCAAGCTCAGATATATGGTAAACAAACCGCTTTGCCAAATCAGTGATTTTGGTTTAGTGTTATACATTTTGGTTTAGTGTTATATATTTTGGTTGTTTGAAGATGTCTGATTTCGTGCCAAATAACCGTCATTTGCGGGAAGTGTTGATTTTCTTCTTTCATTCTAAGAAAACGGCGGCTGAAGCACATCGAGAGCTCCAAAAAGTTTACGGTGATGCTGCTCTGAGTGAAACAACGTGTCGTGATTGGTTTCGTCGCTTCAAAAACGGTGATTTCATTGTTGATGATCGTCCGCGTGAAGGAAGGCCAAAAAACTTCGAAGACTCTGAATTGGAGGCATTGCTCGATGAGGATCCATGTCAAAAGCAAGAAGAGCTTGGTTTAGGATTAGGAGTTTCCCGCCAAGCTGTTTCTTAGCGATTGCATGCGTTGGGAATGATTCAAAAGCAAGGAACTTGGGTTCCTTAGGATTTGAAGCCAAGAGATGTTTTTTCGTCTGTGAACAACTGCTCCAGGAAAAAAGGAAGAGTTTTCTACATCGCATTGTGACGGGTGACGAAAAATGGATTCATTACAGTAACCCAAAACGGAAACATTCATGGGGACTGCCCAGGCCTGCTTCAACATCGTCGCCTAGGTCGAATATTCACGCTGCGAAGGTTATGCTGTGTATTTGGTGGGAACAAGTTGGTGTTATTTATTATGAGCTATTGAAACCAAACGAAATCATTACCGAGGAACGGTATCGAAATCAATTGATGCGGCCGAGCACTGCACGAAAAACGGCCACAATACGAGCACAGACACAAAAAAGTGATTCTTCAGCATGACAACGCTCGACCTCACGTTGCGAAACCCGTGAAAAACTACTTGGGAACGCTCAAATGGGAAGTCCTACCCCACCCGCCATATTCTCCTGATATTGCACCGTCCGATTGTTACTTGTTCCGTTCGATGGCACATGGTCTCACTGATCAGCAATTCCACTAATATGATGACATCTCAAAATGGCTTGATTCTTGGATAGCATCAATAGACGAACAGTTCTATCGAAATGGTTTTCACGTTCTACCAGAAAGATGGGAAAAAGTCGTAGCTATGTGATGGGCAATACTTTGAATAATTCGTTTGTAACCTTTGTTTTCAAAATAATGTTCCTTTTCACCAAAAAACAGCGAGAACTTAGTTGCGCATTTCATAACATAACATTACACGACCTTCAGAAATTATATTGGTTGCTCGTCATTGTCCTTTAAAGTTACACGACCATAAATGTAAACTGAAAGAGCCACTCTTCACTTCTACGCATTATACTTCGTTATACTTCGACTCTAGGCAATCATCGACGTGTGAAATTTCTTTTGTTTCCTGCGGTAGTAAACCGAAATGCACATTTTAAATCGGCTATTAGTTACATATTAGCAAGCCGCTGTTGGTTACCAAACTCGGCATAAGCTATGATTTTTTTTCATCTAATATTGCTTACGCAGAGCAAATAAAAAATTAAAATTGATCTATTTTTTCATAGAGTCTACCACAAACATGTAATAGCACCCCTTGATTGTAATCCTGGGGTCAAAATTAACAATCCTGGATATTCATTTCTCTATCATATTTTTCGTTGGAATCTCGTTTCAAGTATAATTTTCGAACATTTACATAGTCTTGATATATTACATCAACTTGATACGTGTCGCAATAGGGTTACAGTCCAAATTTAATTTGATTTATGAAAATTTCCATGCAACAAGCTATTAAATCATTTCAGACGCTCCGTTTATGTGCATTCTTCTAATCATAAATTCTCACTATTTTCTCTTAGTGTGTAGTATTAGTAAACCATAAGCATTTCGACAATTTTATTTTGTTCGTTAACCTGGAACGTCTGGAACGTAGTTTATCTAAATAACTCTGAGTAATTGAACGGTTATGACCACGTCGTAGTAGTTTGCTTCTTTCATGATCGATGGTGATGTTGTGCCCTTGGAAAGCTGTTTGATGTGGCAAAGCACTGCACTCTTGAAGTATGATGAAGCCTGTTCTACGAAATCGTTTCACGTACGGATGAACCACTTGCTGATATTTGATGTGAACTAATGATTGCTTTGTTCACAAATGCCCTTAATTTGGTTTGTATCATACTTTAATAAAATCTCTACCTGCCAACAACTAGAAAAAAGCAATAGGTAGTATAAGAGCCCGATCGGTTGCATATCTTTTTGCTAGTCAAGGGAATTTCCTCCCCCTTGCCTACCCTGCATGGGGTACTATGGTAAAGGGTTATGTGCCTAATCGGATACTACCGTTCAATTCCCTCGGCTCGTTTTCAAAACTTGTATAGTTCAATTTCAAATGCCTGCCGTTGCGCTATACGGAACTATCAATACATTTTCTCTTCATGTCTATTCGTTCTAGCAATAAATTACCGTCCACTGCTAGCGCTTCGCATGGAGATGAGAAATTATCTTCATCAATTGTGTTTTGTTCAAATATCCATGAACGCGTGGATAAAGGTATGGATTTTCGCGTTTTTTCATGGAACATAGTTACTGTATGATTTCAAATAGGGTGGGGCAAGCATTTTTTAGAGAGAGAGAGAGAATAATACCGTCTTCAACCTGCGGTTGCACACACTGAACACATAATATTATACAACACAACGGTGGGATGACCAGTAGAGTAGGAACATTTTCAAGTTCCTCAGGCTAGAGCTGGAATTGAGCCCCCACTTTCTGGCAATCCGCCTGAACAATGGGTGGATTATCTTCTCTACGCTCACCCAAAGTACTTTACAACACCCGTCAAATTTTGACAGCAAGGCTTGTTCTGGATTTTAAAACATACAAAAAGGATTTAAAAAACCTTAGGTTTTCCACATGTTTCAAAATCGAACCGCATTTAATAGCAACCATGGTAAAATCTAGCCGGTACTGTCATGTGTCAAAATATTCACTTTACAGTCGTCTTGAATTTTTGTATAAGATATCCACCAAGTTTGTTCACAGTTTGTTCTGAAAATGTACTTTACCTTCACGACCCTCTCACTCACACTAAAAATTAAATTTAGATTTGATTACAAAATCGAAGGTCTAACTAACAAATCTATTCATTGTATTCGTTGAAAATAGATATGTACATTTCGAGAAGCTGCCTTCGTACTCAATGCTACACGCGTAACTGTCTAAAACACGAAGCATTTATTGGCACAGAAAGAACATTCGTGCATTGTACGAAAACATTGTAAACTACTACGAATATTTTGTTATCAATATAAAAGAAACTCTGATGGTTGCATGATTGACTGACAGATCTTCTATATCGACTCAATATGTAACCTAAATAATAATAAAAATAACCCGAGGAGCAATACCAACATGTATGAGTACGATTGAACAGAAGCGGCAATTGGTTGATCTTCATGAAATTCATTTCGTGCACTCTACAAAGAGGTGCAATGATAGCGTTTCACCAAATGACAAGCATTAAGAATGTTTCATACAATTTACGAGACATTTATACAAACTCCATGTTTACGAAACGAGTGAAAGCTTATTTACGAAAATTTTCAGTGTATATATTGACAAAGCAACACCGTTTTTCTCCTATAGAAACAGAAAAAAATCTTTGAAATAGCTCACCGAATCTTCCGGTCCACCTCTAAGCATCTTATTATAAGGTTTTAGGTGGGTCTTCTCAGATTGCCTGTCAATATGCAAAATTTAGATAACGTCTGTATTGAGATATCTCAAATAATATTCCATCCAATGTACCACAAAACATAGCAATTGATTGAGCGGATTGGAGATAACAATATCATTGAGTATAGGATCAAGTCTGCCCCGGTTGATGCTAAACCAATGAGCCTGGACATCAATAGAAGCATAAAGTTGCCAGAAGACACGAAATGCATGTACACACTCTTACTTTTACCAAATCCTTAAATTGCAATTTTAAATGGATTAGCATAGATTGTTTTTAAGAAGCTTGTATAGCTGTAGTACAGTTGTAAAAATTGAAAGTTTACAGCAAAAAGTTTGCTTCGAGCATCGCCCGTGAAAGGTTGTGTCAATGCTTTATCACCCACTATTTTGTTATATGGTGTGTTTCGTATTGTTTTGATTATATATAATTCAGCGATGTGAGTAATCGAGTGAGCACAGAAAAATAAACAACAAAAATGCTTCCAGGTGAGATGTGGGGGTTCGCCGGGTGCGATACGGTGGTGGGGATCACAAGTAATTGTGATCCATAATATGCCATGCTCGCCGTACCACCATATCCTGGAGCAAGTAAACCACTATCCCATTTTGTGATTGGCTCCAATAGCACTATTAATCAACTCAAAAACAACTTTATTATGATTATTCCATATTCAAAATATTAGAATTTCTACTTTATTGATATTGTTGCTTTTGTTTTGATTTAAATAAGAAAGAAATTGGCCCTTACTACTTGGGTTGAATAAAAAGGTTCAAATCAAAAATAGGTATTAATATTAAAAAATAGAGGTGGGCTATATTTAGGATATAACTGCAAGTTTAACGTATTTGGTATTTCCGTTCTTATGAAATTCCCTTCCCTTATTTGACCTGCATTTGGGCGAGGCAGGCGCTGGTTAGTGCATTAGTTTGAGATCACCAGTTTTTTTTTCACATGTATGCTAGTCCTAAGCATCATCTGGTGGTTCTCTGTGTAATGACAGCTCATCTGGCAACAACGGAGTAGCAGCCTCGGGTGGTCAATCATGTTTATTATCTTACTCTTGCTCATAGAACGGATAAAATCTTCGAATAGAATAAAACAACTGCTGTCATGCCTCTGTAACTGGGATATGAGTCGTTTCGTCTCGCCCGTAGAATATCATATGTTAGAAAAAATTCAGTCTCTACTATTTAAAAAAAAATAACATGGATGTCCACTTTTTGCACTTTTTTACTACATCTTGTCACAAAATCGAGGCAACTTCGCGGTTTTTTTTTTGAGGCAAACGGGCAATCTATCAAACATTAACACTAAATAATAAAAATTGAAGCAAACACTAAAATTATAAAAATTAATTCAAAAGTTAGGGGGGAGGGGGCAACGGCCCTCTCTGCCCCCCTCTGGCTACACCTATGGGTTTTTGGTTGTTCTGCTTTGTTCGATTCTCTGCTCTTCTGATTCATTTAGCAGTCAATAATATCTAAGAAAAAAGTTCAAGTGTAGCGGAAAATTTGTTCGATAGCTAAATATCCAAAACAAAATGAGTTTTTTTACAGCACATAATGCTCCAAATCATATGCGCATTAAATTTGGTGAATGGTGAATATTGGTACGATAATAGCCGAAATTTTATGCGCCTCGGATATTATGCGAGTTCATAACAACAAAAACAAAACTATAATCAATATATTCAATAAATTAATTGTAAAATTCCTGAAAATTGATGGAATTCTATAAGGTTATCCAAAAGAATGCCGAAATTGGTCGCTGATCTACAATTCATTTTCATTACATTGAAAATTTGGTGCATTTATTTTTTCACATTTCAATTATCTCTTAAGCTTCAATATAGCGATCGGAAAGAATCACAGTTTTGCTATCTAGCAAATTGGTGACTTAACTCAATGCCAATATGCCGTAAATGAGTAAATGAGTTTTTACTGGAGGCAAAATGGCTTTTTAACTGACCATAACAAGATTATATGAATGAGTCCTAAAACGGCATTTAAAAAACTGTATTTTACGAATTTATAAAGTCGAAAACTTTTGATAGGAGTTAAATTAATTTGAGAACACAAGGTTTCAAAATCGTTGTATAATAAGTAAACTATGTTGGTTCTCATAAACTGGACTAAAATGTGAAAGCTTTTGGCACCTATTGGTGCCATAACAAAACCAAAGTGATTTCTAGTGGCTCTCATAAAACTATAATAAAACCTAATAAAACAGAGATGGCTAAGGTGGCTTTGGCAATGTTACTTGGGTAGTTTATTGTTGGAATTTGCAATGGAGGTTTGTGATAGGCTGACATTTTTCCGAAAAGATGTAAATGATTATCTTAGCGAACAACCTTTATTATTAGATTAACTGTGTTAAAGGGTAAGTGCGAATTGTGTTAGTAAGTAGTAGAGGGTAAGTTTTGCCCATAGGTTCACCCCCATATGGTCACCCCTTAATTTTTGTTCAAGTAGCTACCTTCGTAGATTTTGCGAAAGAAATATATGTTTACTCCCATTAT
>JASCZW010014600.1:0-22514 GCA_034211315.2 Aedes japonicus
AGCGATTATAATAGAGCCAGAAGGGCAATTATCATATGTAATATGTAATAACACGGAGAAAAGTTTTAGGCTGCTTCAACCAAATTTTTTGAATCAGCTAACTCGTTTCCAGTTTGTGAATCAAAGCATTTTTTTTCGTTGCGGAGCTGGCATTGGAAAACTCGTTCGATTCAACCTGAAATCGAGGATTAGAAACATTAGAAACGAACATATATCGACTTTTGTACAACAAGAATTGTGTTTTGAATTACAACCCAATATTTGTTTGTTTCAAACTAGACTCATTTTTCTCCGTGAATGAGGTTATAATATCTAAGAGGATTTTTATTTCTCTGCTACAGAATTGAGAATCCAAGCAACGCAAAAGCACGAGAGAACAGATATCCAGGCTCAAACGACAGCTTGTGATCATAAACGGAACTGTCGATTCAAATTAGTATGGAATGTCTAATGGGGTGGCGCTAGTGTTTCAATTTTGACCTATTGATAGAGTTGTTCTATTACTTCATCGAAGTTCGTAAACAAAGTGATGATGAAAGCTTGAAATGGAACCAACCCCCGAGCATCTTGACAGATGAGCTTAGTTTCACGTACCCATCTACAAATTGTAGGTGGCTCTACCGTATGCATTAACAAAAGGGCCATCCATTCTTGATACTACCTCTTTTTAACTTTGGAATACGTGTTTTCGTTTCCCTTTTGTGTGGATGTTCAAAACAATTGCAAGAACAAATTTTTAATAAGGCGTAATGTATATGTGGCTTTCTTACCATTCATTTGCATTCAGTTATATCAAATGTAAATCATCATTACTTGAGAATGGAATTGAGAGAAATGATGTAGAAGGAGATGTTCGCTCATCACCATGAGGCACCAAGAGTGAACAACAATGTTTTTGGCTAGAATGAAAGATGTGAAGAGAAAGTGTTGAAAGGTCCGTCAGAGTGCGGCAGGTAGGAAAATTAACAGATGTTTTTGAAAATTGAGCGAAAGGGCATGTATCCAATGGTACTCGAACCATGGACGTCAATCTTTGCCTAACATCCCACTGCGGGGTAGGTTGTAGCGACGGAACAAGTCCGCCACTTCAACAGGCAAAAAAAGATTAATAAGCAAAATATGAAAGTTTTCGTTTAGAAAAATATGGCGACCGCGTTGCTTCAGTGACTATCAATTTATTGCAATTTGGGTTAATAATAACGTCCAATATCGGGTGATCATAACTTAAATTTCAGTAAAAATTACTGTTTATTACCGTTTCATTTAACTGGGTATTGGGTACAAGGTGTTGTAAAAATACCTATTTTTAGACCAAATAAATACCTAATTTTAGGTATTTCAATCTAAGCGTGTAGACTGCTATTTTATTCGCGGTTTGCTAGCTTTCGGATATTTTTCAAGTGCTAAAAATTTCGGAGTGTTTTTATTATTACGGTTTTTAAATTATTCAATATTTGGCTAGTAGTCTAAGTCTCGAGTGTGTCAATGCTCCAACATATTCTCTGTGAGAAGGGTAAAAATATCCACCATTTAATATTCAGGAAAAGCAACAACATATCGTCTGCATTATATTCATCAAGTACGAATATGTGCTCCACAGCTTTGAAAATAACAGTCGATGTACGCGATACGTTCAATTGATAATTTGTTCTAGGTTTCATTTGATTTGACAGAACCAGTGAACCAAAATTATCGGGGTACATCAACCCGGTAACAACTTGACAGCTCCAGAGTAAAGTCAATGAACGTGCATTGGGAGAGTAAAAAAACAACAATCAAAGTTTAAAAACAAACATATTAGACTTACAAACATACCAAAGACACGGTTATTGTTTTTTGACTTGTCAAAGATACAGACTGGATTCTAGAATAAATCTGGTAGCCCTTGAAATTTATATCAACATTACACAGTCAGTATTCAATACATGATTTGTTCTCCATTCTTGTTGATTACTGCGCCGACTTGGTTTTGCAAACTGTTAACCAAATGTTTGATGATATTCGATTCAAGCTGCGATGGCATTTTTAAGCTCATCCACAGTGGCGTAACGCTTATTTGGCGTTTAACCTCTGGTTTAAAGGGCGATACGGTCAAAATTTGGTCAATATCAACTTGACATATTTCTTTCAATTTTGCATTTAAAAAACCTGAACACCCCTCATTTTGAAGGTGTGTGTGTAGAATGTTGCTCTCTATTTTGATTTTGGAATTCACTCTTCAGTTGTCAAAATGCCGTTCAAGCAAGAAGAGCAGCGTATCAAAATTTTGCTCGCGCATCGCGAAAATCCGAGCTACTCGCACGCAAAGTTGGCAAAATCGCTAAAAGTTGCCAAATCAACCGTTACAAATGTAATTAAAGTGTTTGGGAACGTTTGTCGACAGCCAGGAAGTCTGGATCGGGGAAATCGAAAACCGGAAGCCGCTGAGACGACAAAGAGAGTTGCCGGTAGTTTCAAGCGAAACCCTAACCTATCTCTCCGAGATGCCGCAAATAAGCTGGGTGTATCGTCTACAACCGTGCATCGAGCAAAAAACAGAGCCGGACTATCGACTTACAAGAAGGTAGTGACTCCAAATCGCGATGATAAACAAAATACGACGGCCAAAGCGCGATCCCGGAGGCTGTACACGACGATGCTGACGAAGTTTGACTGCGTGGTAATGGACGACGAAACCTACGTCAAAACCGACTACAAGCAGCTTCCGGGACAGGAGTTTAATACGGCAAAAGGAAGGGAAAGGTAGCAGATATTTTCAAGCACACGAAACTGTCAAAGTTCGCAAAGAAATATCTGGTTTGGCAAACCATCTGTACCTGTGGCTTGAAAAGCAGCATTTTCATAGCTTCCGGGACTGTCAACCAAAGAAATTTACGTGAAAGAGTGTTTGAATAAACGTCTGCTGCCTTTCCTGAAGAAACACGGTTGTTCCGTACTGTTTTGGCCGGATTTGGCATCTTGCCATTACGGTAAAAAGGCCATGGAGTGGTACGCCGCCAACAACGTGCAGGTGGTTCCCAAGGACAAGAACCTCCCAACACGCCAGAGCTCGCCCAATTGAGAAATACTGGGCTATTGTCAAGCGGAACCTAAGAGACCAAAAAACTGCTAAGGACGAGCAGCAGTTCAAGGCAAACTGGCTTTCTGCGGCGAAGAAGGTGGACAAGGTGGCTGTACAAAATCTGATGGCAGGGGTCAAGCGTAAGGCCCGGCAATTCGGATTTGGAAAAGCGGAAGCCTAACTGAATATTTTTCCTGAATTTTATACTAATTGAACTTGAAAAAGAAATTTAATTTGATTTTTTAAATAAACGATTTCACCGATTTACACGCGTTTTCTCTTGACCAAATTTTGACCGTATCACCCTTTACATTCGTTGTTTGAAGCTCTCACATCAGAGTGAGCAGCAGATTCTTGGGGCAAAAATCCTTTGTTTTTACATCTAAATGCATCAAAAAGTTTCCGGGTAATCCACAAATGTGGGTAAAGTGGAAATTTTTCGAATTTTATATTTTATATTATTAATAATATTATTATTTATTTTAGACACTTAACCATTTGGAATTCGTGTCGGAATTTTATTTTTTATGAATTTATGAATTTATATATTTATTGAATTTATGAATTGGAATGTATATATTTATATATGCATTGCAATGCATACATTTGATATATACAAATATGCATTGCAATGCATATACCGGAATTGCAATACATATACCGGAATGCATTAGAATGCATATATAAGATACGTACTTATCAATGAATAAAGCTGGTTTATTCATTCCAATGACTGAATAGATCGAATATGGTTTTAGCATTGAATTAATGCTTTTTAGTATATTTAATTTTCTCCCGTGTAGTTAAATTCAAGAAAGGTTATACCTGGTATTGTAGCGCCAGCACTAAACCGTAGTGCGCCAGTCGGACTAGCGACACTAATTTGACTTCCGACTTTAAGGCTGGTTTACAGTTCGGGAAAAATATCCCGGGATTTGAACACGGGATTTCGCTCGGGATTTGGCACGGGAAATTTTCCAGATGACGTTTCTCCACATTTCTCCACACTAAGTGACAAGCAAAGTTTGCGTCTCAGATTTTGCTTATTGTTTACGTTCGTGTAAGTTTTTCCCTACAGGAAGCATTGAAAACTGAACAATTTTGAAGGCCGCACCGGATTTCTCACAAATCTTTTAGTTTTTTGCTTAATCATAATAAATGATAGAAATTTACGAATTATTTTATATAAGTTTATTTTAACGATGTTGTCAATTCCCTCAAAGCATCCCAGTACTTCCGGCACTCCTGGACATTGATGGATTTATTCAGGGATGACATAATAGTACAACTTATTTGTTAGCAAATAGCATCTCAACTGTTTTGTTGTACCAAATAACAAGCAAGGATGTTTTAAAACTTCATGGCAAAGAGCAAATTTAATGTCAATCTACTTGTTCCGTTTGGTCGTTTTTGCTACGCGTTTTTTTTAACAAACTCTATATTTTCTTCGTCCAATATTTCATCCTGGGTTAGCTGTTCATCAATTTTATCCTAACTGACAAACCTATCAAAGTCTTCGAGCAAATCAAAATCGAAAAAAAAAATCTTTCCGAACTCGGCTCTTTTTCTGACATTTCAACATATTTCCCCTGTTCGAGTTCAAACTCTCAAAATCCGCCCGGAAACAAATCGGAATGATTTGTTCCCGCCAAAGAAGAAGTGTGTAGAGATGAATTTTATTTCCCGGAGTAAATCCCGCGAATGGGTTTACACTTCAGGAAAACTATAATTTTTGTGTAGACTTAATTCCCGCCACGGGAATTCAAATCCCGGGCTCCATTTAAAACACACAGGCGCCCAAATCCCGTGACGCTTTTTCCGAACTGTAAACCAGCCTTTACTGTCAAAGCCGATGTTGTCAAAATGCGATGTGCCGGTCTATACACGGAGATTTGAGATTACACATTTTATGTATAAAAATCACTCACCTTCGGCAGCTATATGAAGCTGTCAAGGAGATGGGTGATTTCAAAAAAAACATTGTGAGTAAAAAGTACCCACCTTGAAACAGCTTCATGTAGTTCCAGAGGTGGGTGTTTTTCACTCTTATATGGGTGAAAATTTACTTCATAATAATTTTCAATCCTTCAGCGTTTATCAGAAGAACAAGTATTCAACTTTTATACCGTGGCACCTCGCTTTGGTGTTTAATTATATTTTCAGCTCTGAATGCGGAATTACAATTTCATGCATGGATGAGCTATGGTATAATCAGGAATCTGGAATTCTGGGACCCACAATATTAAAAACTAGAAGGAAAGTGATTTTATAAATAAGAAACAATTTTTCATAAACGCGTAGAAGATAATTGTTTATTTTTTTCTCGATGTATTATTGTTTATTTAGGATATCATTAAATACCAAATGCAAATTTCTCTCTTAATTTCTTTAGATTTTCCTTAACAATTTCTGAAAATAGTATTCAATAGATTTTGATATGATGGGTACTTTTAACCCATGTCCAAAAATATCTGGCTTCGAGAAGATGGGTGAAAAGTAGACATCCATTCTGACGTACAGACCTTGTTCCCACTTATGGGTAAAACGCTTTTACCCACCTTGTGGGTTAGTCCACTTATTTCCAAGGTGGGTGAAAAATCACCCATTTCTGAGTACTTTGATTCCTCCGTGTAGGTGAGGAGGCAAGAAACCAGTCGAGTCTCTCGATCTCTTGGTGTTCTCATGCATGGTCCCACGTGACGTCACATCAGATCATACATAATGTCACAAGAGAATGAAAGAGCCAACTATTTTTGTTTCTCCTCGCCTGACGATCCTACACACCATCGTCTGTTGTTGTCGGCCTTGCTCTCATCAGTGGTTTTGCTACAGAAGTTATGAATGTTCAAATAATCGTATAAACTAATTATTTGTCTTGCTATGGAAAATGTAATAATTGAAAACGTTCGAGGAAAACATGCCAATCCAAACACTGTATACCACGCTTTGTATGGGTATTACTTTTTGGGAATATCCAAGAAAAAGCTATCCAGAATATACGGAAAGTCTCTCTCAACAATTTGCGAATGGTTCGTGAAATACGAAAATAACGGATTCATCCGACGCAAGTCCCGGATGCAGGTCTATAAAAAGTTTGGGGTTCATATGCGAGAATGGCTCATCGATCTCTATCGCACGGAGCCGATTTTTTTCCTGGATGAAGCAAAACTAAAGTTCCAGCAACAGTTTTTCATAACAATCAGCGTTTCATCAGTATGCGCAATTTTACATGAAGCTGGACTCTCGTGGAAAACCATCGAGCGACGTGCAATCCAGATACGGAATGATGAAATCATCAGAATCACAAGGGAATTGCTTGCCATTCCATGGGACATCTACAACCTTGTATTTTTGGACGAGGTGAGCTTTAACAACCACCTTTCAGCATAAACGATAAGTGCACCGAAGGCAACAAAACGATTTGACATAAACGTGCACTTTTATCACACTTTAAAATGCGCAAAATGCACTTCTGGAGTCCAATCACAACTACAACCAGCAATATACTATCTGTTTTTCTCAGGCCTATGACAAGGACCACTTTTTCACGTACACGCTAAGTACTTTTTTACCCAGCGGAGCAGTTAAGTGTGGAAAGCCAATTCAGGGTATAATCATGTTTACCAACAGTTGGGTACAAGTTACTTACTTTTGGGTAAAATTTTACCCAAAACTAAGTTATTTGAACCCAACTGTACACTCCCACTTCACTTTACTCAATTTTTGAGTACAATTGTATGCTATCTCTTTTTCTCTCACGGATATTTTACTCAATTTTCGTTAAAAAGAGGATCAACTCAATTTTTGATTAGATCCACTTTTTACGAAAATTGAAATATTCGGGAGTGTGAAATAAACATGATTATGCCAAGGTTGGCTTCCACGCGTAACTGCTCCGCTAAATACTTTTCTTAGCGTTGCAGACAACATCTCAGCAAACTCAGCTGTCAAAATAAAGTCAACATTGTAAGTTGTGTCTGTTGTTGCTCGTTTTCGTTGTGCACGTCATACAAAGCAGAAAGATCGCTTTCTGTGGTGTTTCACATCAAAACAAACAACCAAAACAAATAGACCTTTATTTGACAACTGACAGCGGGCCCAAATAAATTTGAGCCCAGGACATCTATCTACTGTCAATCACTGCCAGGGTTGTGGCTTATCATTTTTGACTCAGGCATATTCATTTGCCAATATCTCCTTTCAGAGGTCAATTTCAAAATATGATGTATGATGAACTTGTAGTGCATGAGTAGACCTACAACTTTGTGTAACAATACATTGCTCTAACTCCTTTATCTTCGACATGAGAGCGTATATTCACAGTGATCTTCACGAAGATCTTCCGTGATCTTCACCGCGAATATAATCGCGAAGATCCTGCAGATATATGCTCTTATTCCTCAGATATAAGAGATGAGAGCTATGTACTGTTGAACAAAGTTGTAGTTCTACTCAAGCATCAAGTTCATCATACATCATATTTTGAAATTGAAGCTTCTGAAGGCTATCGGCGAATGAATATGAACAAGTCAAAATGATAAGCCGCAACCTTGAACTGCTATTGATAAATGCTTGTCAGTGGCCTGGTTTTTCTCTCACGGAAATGGTACTCAATTTTAAATTGATCCAAAATTGATCCAAAAAAATACTCAAAAATTAAATTGATCCACTTTTTAACGAAAATTGAGTAACATTTCCGTGAGAGAAGAAGATATAGTATACAATTATCGAGTAATTCATGATGAGAGCCTAAAAGCCATTTATAAACAATGACTTTTAACTTTGATTTCTCACGAATCACGAGGATCCTACTATATCCAGCTACTCCATTTGATAGAACTAACATTCTTCTACCAGAACCGTGCTTTCATTTCACGAGAGTAATTTGAGATTCAAGAGAAATTGGCATTTAAAGACATTGTTTACAAATGGTTTGTAGGCCCTTGACATGAATTACTCGAGAATTCATTCGCTAAGCTCAGTTTACCCATAATCGCAAAAAACTGCACATACACATTTATGAGTAAAATAGACTTTACCCATATTTGAGTAAATTTGTATGGGAAAAAATACTCAAATATGGCGAAGTATTAACTTAACCATAAATGGGTATGTGCACTTTTCGCGATTTTAGGTATTCTTCACCCATATTTTGGTAAACTGATCTTAGCGTGTAGGGTGTCCTTACCAAAAAAAACATGTTTTTTGCTCCAATTTTTTGTATTTCAAATTTGCCAACAAAGTTGCCTTGGGATGGTTTTTAGAACTTAGAAAGATAAAACTTTTGACGTCTAGATCTTGTCGATATCTTTTACTTTTAGTGAGATGTTACAATTTTCTTATAAAATTACGACCTTTTCAAATGTGTTTTACTCAACTTAAAAAAATATCATATCTCCAGTTTTCAGATATGATATGTAATTTTAAAAATCCTTTCAAATACTGTTTAGAAATCAACATTTGAAATAGGCCTATTTTGTTTACAAAAACCACAATTACTTTTGTTTAACATATGATAGCGACTATTGCAGCTCACCAAACTTTGAATCTTTTATTGCTCTAGAATCCATCCGAAAACAACGTTGCTGAAAAATTTGAAAAGGTGAGAGCGAATAACCGATTTTAATAGGGACACCCTTAGCTACGTAAGCAAAATTGCTCTAATTCGATAATTTTAAAGGCTATAGAAAAATTTATTTAAACAAAGTTGCTCAAACTTTTCTAATCTACAATTTTTTCGAAAGATGTGTGTCTTATTTCTGTAAATAAAAAAAATATATTATCGATTTTTTTGAAAAAAAAAAAAAAGGGCCACCCTAGTTTTCATTCGCACCAAAAAAAGGACCTCATTATTAGAAACAACTTTGTAGAATACAATGTTTCTCCGAAACTTTAAACTTAGGCTGAAAATGTATCTTTCCAGCTAAATTCGGTTCACTGGTCTCGGCACTGGTCTAAATGCTGTCCGTGTTGAACTGTAGAATTGCTGTAGAGAGTTCTCGCCAGAGTAAAATTGAGATTATGTGAGGGCAAAGTTTACTCATTTTAAGAAAATTCAAATCGGCATCCAGTGAATTTGTGATAGTAATAAACCAAGTAACACTAAATCTTATGAATAAAATTACCTTCAAATGTTTCCTTATCACGACATCCCAGTCGAGATGCTTGAACCATCGATGCCTCTTGATGTCTTCCGCTCCATTCTGCAATCGAAAAAAAATAGGAAAAATGACACACCGTTAATTTCCGAACGAAACCACCACCAATCGGCAAGTTCCAATCCTACCTTCATGTTTCCCAACCGCTTGGTCCGGTCCTGCACCAGCAGTTTCTTGACCAAATCCTTGGCAATGGGTTCAATGTGTCGCGACCACTCGATCTTTCCGCTGAGGATTTTCTCATAAATACCGAATGGATTGTCATCGTAGAAAGGTGGATATCCGACGACCATCTCGTAGATAAGAACCCCTAGAGCGGTGTGAGAAAACGCGAGTTCAAGATTAAACCACCTCATTAGTAATTTAAATGCAAACAAATCGCTCCACCACTTGAGACCGATTAATCAGGATGGATTTGCCCACCCGCATTAATGATTGTCCGTGGTTTTCGTAGGTCGCTTCTATTTGTTGTCACGACAAATTCACGTGTATAAATCATCGTCGTGCGGCGTGACACGAACTGTGGACCTAAAGCCATCGTGAAATTACATGACTAGAGTCCGTTCGAGAAATACGACCACCTTTCAGCGAACAATGTTCCCCGGTGATTTACGGTTGGATGGCCTCCAAGTGCGCATTCATGGCAATAAACTACTACCACTCATCATACATCTACTAACCTAACGCCCACCAGTCGACGGCTTTGTTGTGCCCTTTGGATTGGATGATTTCCGGTGCCAAGTATTCTGGCGTCCCACACAGGGTCCAGGTTCGATCTTTCAGCTTCTTGGCGAATCCAAAATCGGTGATCTTCAGATGCCCGTCCCGATCGAGGAGCAAATTTTCCGGCTTCAGGTCCCGATAGACGACCGACTGGAAGTGCAGATACTCCAGGGCGAGAACGATTTCGCAGGCGTAGAAATTTGCCGTGGCATTATCGAAGCGGCCGGCATTCCGCAGGTAGGAGAACAGCTCACCCCCACTCACGTACTCGAACAGCATGTACAGACAGCAGTCGTCTTTGGCGTGCCATCGCCTGGAAGGAATGAAAGGGGTGATTTTTTTTTATTGCAATCAAAACACTAACCGCGTCGTGCTTAAAGTTCACTTACATATTCACGATGAAGGGATGGTCGATTTCTCGCAGGATGTTCTTCTCGTTCTTGACATGCTCGATTTGCTTCAACCGTATCACGTCGGCCATGGCTAGGATCTTCATTGCCCAGTATTTGTCGGTTTCTTTGTCCCGGCAGAGACAAACCCGGCCGAACGTTCCAGTGCCTATAAACAACAGGGGGTGGAAAAGGCAAAACAGAAACGATGAATTGTCTTGTCATAAACATGGTTCGTTAATTGATTTGTTTGGTTTCCAATAACAGCGACGGTAATTCATACGGGTACATTCGGTTGTCACTCCGGACCAACATGTCCGGAGGGAGGAAGTGCTTCTAAATTGATGAAGGTTCATGTAACAAACCGTGATCCTTATTATCCATCATTTGGGCAAGCTCCGGTCTGGCAAATTTCCGGAAAGGGTCCTCTTTCTCGATTGAGAGAGGCAAGGGAAAGTGCCCGAATTAATGCTTTCGAGACAAGCTAACGATTCGTATTTATGGTGTACCTACTCTCATCCAATTATGCTCAACCGAGCTGAAAACCAATCGAAGTAGATTATGCCACCTTTGTAACTGAAAAACGATGCTCAAGGAAGCCAAGGGGTTTCATTGTCATCGTTGTCGTGCTGATAATCCAGTGGCATATTTATTTATTGCGTCGCCGTCGTCGTCGTCGTCGTCAAACGAGCGGAGGAGCAAAAATGTTTCCGTATAACCTTTGTGATGCTGGATCCTTCAGCGCACCTTTCGTCATCGAGAGTGGGAGAAAGTGGGTCTCAAGGGTTGCTTATGGAGAAATCCTTCCGTTCGGAAAGAGATATGATCCCACTTTTCTTGAGACCGGCGAAAGGTTCGCTTCACAACAATGGAGAAGTGTATACTTCTGCACGAAGCCTGAAGATTGTATTCACAACCTTTTTGCTTGCTGAGCTGGCGGTTAAATTTATTGTCTGGGGTTATCGGATGAAAGGAGTTCCCGGAAAGTTAATCACGCCTGCACGAATTGAATTGATGTGACCAGAATAGAATTTTCCTAAGAGCAACGCTGGTTGGTTAAATTATTGAGGCGGAATGTAGGGTAAATTTATTGGATTTGGGCTTTCGCAGATTTAATGATAATTAGCCAAACAGATTTTGGCTGCAATAAATCATCACCAAGCATTAGAACTCGCAATTGCCTGGATAATCGAACATAACTTCATAACATTGAACCATTGCAAAAAAATCGATATAATTACATGATACAAATCTTTAGTGTTTCTCAGCATCGTTCAAGCTTTTTATAGTAGGGGGATTAGGGGCATAATGAACACACGGGGCGAAATGGACACCCTCAAAATAACAAAATCTTTTAAATTTAAACGGAAATGTAAGTTGTTTATCATTTTTACCACTATCAAACATATTATTTTTCAATAGAACAGTTGATATACTCTTTTAACCACCAAAATATGTATAAAAAATTAGAAATCATAACCCAAGGGTTTGACATATAATTTCTAACCATGCCAAAATAAAGTTTAACGAACGTTTCAGATTATTTATTATCAATTACTTGTCCCAAACACGTTCTTTGTATCGCTGCTGAAAGTTGACATTAATCACAATATTGTTTTTTGCAATAATTTATTTTAAAAAAAATGCATTCAAATTAATCTAGTCGATAAGGGGCGAAACGAACAACTCTAGTAGGGACAAAATGAACACCACTTGTTTCTGGAATCTAAACTCAACGCCCACTTTGTTGACTTGTTTACATTGTTTATCTACGCAGTGTTGGTGGCAGTGATGGTGCGAACGTACAAAAGACAATCGGGAAGGCAGCAGTGGTCCAAAACGGCCATGGAAGCGGCCATAGATTCTGTCCGCCGGAGTGGAACGTCCATCAAACGAGCAGCCAAGGACCATGGAATTCCAAGACCTACGCTGATCCGCTATCTGAAAACTGCAGAAGTACTGGGCCAGGAGGTGAAGCAAATCGGCTCATTCAAAACAGTTTTCACACCTGCCGAGGAAGCTGTTTTAATGGCCCACATTTTGGACTTTGAGGTTCGATGCTACGGAATTACCACCCGCGACATCCGGAGCCTTGCCTTCCAGCTGGCCGAACGCAACGGGAAAGCACATGTTTTCAATACGAAGACACAGCTGGCTGGTTGGGATTGGCTTCACGGTTTTCGGAAGCGTCATCCCAAACTCTCGCTCCGTACTCCTGAGGCTACCTCAGCTGCAAGGTTGCAAGCATTCAACAAGATAGCGGTCGACAACTTCTTCGATGTGCTGCATCGTGAAATGGACGGAGGCAAATTCAGTGCCAGCAGGATTTTCAACGTTGATGAAACCTCTGTGCTCACCGTAAGTTGTACACATTTTCAAATAAAATGCATGTTTTGACTCATTTTGTATTCTTAGGTGCAAACGAAACGTTCCAAAGTGTTTGCCTTGAAAGGCCGACGACAGGTAGGAGCTGTGACATCGGCGGAAAGAGGGCTACTTTCCACTGCAAGCATTTGCATGTCAGCAACGGGACAAATACTGCCACCTATGATGATATTCCCTAGGGCCCGTTTGACTACCAGTCTTATGGAAGGTGCTCCACCAGACACGGTATTTGTCTGCAACTCTTCCGGTTGATGACTGGAAGAATTCAATACCTGTGCTCTAAAGCACACGCGTCCAACAGCTGATAGCCCGGTTCTTTTGATTTTGACGGTCATTCTTCGCATACGAGAACACGCTGTTGCAAGAGCGCGTGAGTGCCATGTGACAGTCTGTGCTTGCCCCACCATTGCAGCCACAAACTACAGCCTCTCGACATAAACTACATGGGGCCGCTCAAGACGGCTTTCTCGAAGGAAGTGGAGAGTTTCCTCAAATGCAATCCTGGTAAGGTTGTAACCCTGACGAAATCAGCCGGCTTTTCGGTTCGGCTTACATGAAGACTTCTAACGCGGCTCTTGATGTCAACGGATTCCGTAAGGTAGGATTTTTTCCGCTGAATCGGTTTACCTTCAACAATAAGGATTTTGCGCCGGCTTACGCAACGGACGTTCTTCCAGCAGACTCAGAAACCGATCGTATAAACAATGAACTTGGTGACGAAGCTCTTGAATCCAACGCAGCCGATACCGGAGCAGGACCTTCGCGAATGCACAATGACGTAGGAGATATCAACGATTCACTGTCAAACGAAAAGGAAAATATCCCTCCAAAAGGGATTGTAAAAGTGGATGCTAACAACATGCGGACTCCGAAAGCTACATTGGCGCCGTTGGATTCAAATGTTCCAGCTGGTTTATCTGTCCGAAGCATCTTCAAAGTGTCTCCTGCGGAAATCCTACTGCTACCGACAGTTACCAGAAAAGTTGGCGGTGGACGAAAGAGGGAGAAAGCTCGAAACATAACGTCAAGCCCCAGTTGAAATGAGTTAAAGTCATCGCAGGCATTGAAGGATATTGATCAGCTAAAGAAGGTGATCAAAGCTGAAACAAGACACATTTCTAACAGTGATGCCGAAACACCCAAACGCAAACGAGGACTTCCGAAAGGAAAGAGCAATCAAACTAAAACGTATGTGGATACGTATGTATGTGGCTGTCGTTTCAGTTCTTCTTGACAAAAGACAGGATTGGATCAAATGTTCCAAGTGCTGCTTGTGATTCCATGAATGCCAGGACTCTTAGTGTGCCTTTCAATAAGACATCAATTTGTAGCTAATCTTCATTGTGCGATTGTTCATGAATTGGTTTTATTTTCTTTATTTCGGTATCATCACCAGAGGTGTGTTCGCCAATGAAGTTGAATTGAATAAAATAAAAATTTGTTACTGTTTTGGCTGAAATCTGATTAGTTTTACTTAAAAACTTACTAAACTGACCCCACTGTCAATCATATTTTCAATAATAGTTTTAGAATCGGGCCCTCATCATGTCAATCAATTGCCTTTTTTCAATTTTTCTACTTTTAAAAATAACTACTTACTTTCCAGGGCACATTTCGGTATGTAAGCACCTCTCGTTAAGGTAGTTAATCATGAGCATTTTCCATTAGGCCCCCTATACCAATTGAACTTATTCTACAGACTCTTTTGGAGTTGCTTATAGACCTATACGAAGTAAAGCATAAAAAATGTCTCCCCTATGTTCTCGTTTTTGTATGTATGTATGTGTGTGTGTGTGAGGGTTGTATGTATGTGGGAGGGATGGGGACATGTTCGCGTAGGTATTTACACATGTTATAGAGTCAATTTCTGAGTCTAATCCAGTTTTTAGCATGGTGTCCATTATGCCCCATAAGGGTGTTCATTTCGCCCCGTACCACATCCACCAACTCGGTTTACAAAGAAGTTTTCAAATTGTTTTTATAGACCTAAATTCACTTATACATTAATTGTTATGTTATATATTCTCCGTGCGAGGAGTAACGATTATGATGTAGAAGGAGATGTTCGCTCATCACCATGAGGCACCGAGAGTGAACAACAATGTTTTTGGCTAGAATTAAAGATATGAAGAGAAAGTTTTGATAGTTCCGCTAGTGTGCGGCAGGCTTGGAAATTTAACAGATGTTTTTATGAAAATTGAGCGAAAAGGGTATGTCTACAGTGGTACTCGAACCAACGACATTTTTGCCTAACATCCCACTGCGGCATGCGGCTTCGACCTACCACTGTAGACATGCCCTTTTCGCTCAATTTTCATAAAAACATCTGTTAAATTTCCAAGCCTGCCACACACCAGCGGAACTATCAAAACTTTCTCTTCATATCTTTAATTCTAGCCAAAAACATTGTTGTTCACTCTCGGTGCCTCATGGTGATGAGCGAACATCTCCTTCTACATCTAAATTCACTATTTTATTGCTGAAAACGATTGGAGTGTATAGTATATGGATATTATTTGAGGTTTGACTATTTATCTTCGACAATTACGGGTATTTTACACTCATAAAATTTATTTTCCCTTAAGGTGTTCATTATGCCCCTAACTCCCCTACATCAGGCAAAATAAAAAGTTACTATGGCAAAGATTACTGTGATTTTTTAGGCGTATCAAACACCACATTCTCTCTACATTTGAAACCAAGTTCAGTGGAAACAAAATCTTGCCAATTTACCTTTTCAAAGCACTGGGGAGCGAAATAATTTGCTGAAGGGTGTCCTGCAGAAACATACCTGTCCTAAGTCTATAGTACTGGACGAAATAAATAACTCACCCAAAACTAAATTTATCATCGCTTCGAAACTTTTTTAAATTCGATTAGGGTAGGGAACGGCTTAATCAGGGGTGACTGCTTTAATCAGTTGTTAGGAAATAGGGCTAAAACTACCACATTTTCCAAATTATTTCACTTTTAATGATACGAACATAAGCTCAAACTATCGGGCTAATGATTCGATGTATAAAGCATGATTGATGACATATTTATTACTGTCATTTTGAAGATTTAAAAAACAGCATCTAGAAAACCATCAGTTTCCTACCTGCTCAAGAAGTTCGCTTAAATTTTGCCTTTGTTCGTGTGCACCAGAGGGAATGTCTTCATCTGGGCTTGTTGCCAGAATGTGATGTTGAACATTGAGTTTAATATATTTCATATTTAGATCATCTGATATCACAAATTATTTCATGTTTCTTCCAGTCATTTGAGGTTGATCTACGCTTATGAAAATATTGTCCATCATCTGGCATTATTATTTGCAATGAAAAAATATGTTTCCGAGCTGTCCAATAGTACTCAACGACAAATTATGCTTCAGTGTTAAACGGCAACTATGGCTTCACTTTTGCTTTTGAGAGAGCCTTTCCTCTCTTTTTTGTTAACCACGGCTAAAACGCACCGGTATTGTAATGTGAAGCATTACATTTGTTTGTCTGAAACTAATCATCGTGTTTGTCGTCACAATCGCTTTGTCTAACATTTTCGTGAGAGTAAACGGAGTAAGAAATTCCAATTGCCAATCTAAAGATCAATGACACAAACTAAAAGTTTGATCGTGAACTTATGTCTAATAACCTGCAAGTGGACATGTTTTGGTTGGTTGTTTTTGAGAGCGGATGGGTAAAACGAAGGAGCGCGTTGAGGAAATTTACGTTTGCAGCAAATCGTGAACTGGTCTATTTCATTTCGCCTTCACACACATACAGGGAATCGCACTCATACAATATTGTTAGTTTATGTACAGATTGCGGAGCTGAAGAAATCATTTTCATGATTGGAAAGCAATCCACATGCTTTTAATAAATCCCTGCAATTGAGAACTTTATTCCGTGGCTATGAAATTTTCTGAGTCTAATGCTCGTTGCTGAAGGTATGTTCCGATAGATGAGGAGTAAGCATAAGGATTAACGTCTAAATATTTGCTGTAATTGTTATGTTTTGTATTCTCCGTGCGTGGAGTAACGATTATGATGTAGAAGGAGATGTTCGCTCATCACCATGAGGCACCAAGAGTGGAAATAATTGTTTTGGCTAGAATGAAAGATATGAAGAGAACTTTCAACACTTTCTCTTCATATCTTTCATTCTAGCAAAAACATTAATGTCCACTCTTGGATCCTCATGGTGATGACCGAACGTCTCCTTCAACGTCTCAATATTGACAGTTCTAATTATAGATTACAAACAGCTTTATCAAATGTCCCAGGTACTGAATAAACTGCTTCAAACCCGTCCCGTACCCTATATGCTTTCGTAAACATCATAAAAGTTGGCAACTAACATTGTCGTTCGTACTATTTGACTTTTCTGTTGCCTTCACTAGGTCATCGTGCACTGTGTTAGAGTGTGGTCAGAGTCGACCATTGAGAAACGACTTCTAATCCCACTAAAACCCGTTTCCTTGCTACACAATCGGATCCCCCCCATGGGACTGCCCTATGGTATTTCTTCGCGGAGGGTCTTCGCTATTTGGCTACAGTAGAGCCATTTAGCTCCTACTCCTTGCCACTACCATTTTGTTCTCGCCTTACTTGGTTCACGCTAAGATCAGTTTACCCAAATATGGGTAAAAAATACCCATAATCGCCAAAAGTGCATATACCCATTTATGGGTATGTTTCTACTTACCCATATATGAGTATTTTTTCCCATACGAATTTACTCAAATATGGGTAAAGTCAACTTTACCCATAAATTAGTATGTGCACTTTTTTGCGATTATGGGTAAACTGAGCTTAGCGTGTTGAGCCACTCAGCTTCTACCCTCAACGTCATCAAATTGTCTAGTCCTCGACATCGGATCTACCCTTCTCCGACGGAGGATTATCCGCCTGTAGATCCCAAAAGCGAACGACGGTGAGCAATTTAGCTTTCACATACTCGCACAATTAACTCGAGTAATCCTGACTGCGAAACTACCGTACAACATCACCCAAGATCGACAACCCGCTACTCCACTGAACCACTCGCTTCTTGATTCTCCCGCAATTTTCGCTGCAGAGCCGCCATGATTTGCGTTATGACTCTGTTGATCGCATTCCAAACACTTTTGTGACGACACATTCTATAGACGACGTTTACTGGGCTGGTATCTGCCCCGCTGATAGCAAGCATCTCGTTTCGCATTGATTCAAATCGTGGGGACTCAAAGACCATATGCTCCGCTGTCTCTTCGACGTCTCCGCACTCCGGACAAAAGGGTGACGCTGCATGTCCAAATTGATGCAAATATTGTCTGAAGCAACCATGGCCAGACAGAAACTGCGTGAGGTATAAATCCGTGCTTCCTGTTCATCCAGATCGACAAATCCGGTATAAGCAGATACGTCCATCGACAGTTCATCCCTGTGTCTCATTATCGTTGCCATGTAGTCTTCGGCTCCGCTCTCACCAGGTTTCGAACTCCTCTGATAGTTTTCCGTTGATAACATTCACTGTCCTCCGCATGAGTGATGACTGCCTCCTATGAAATAGTTCGGTACGCACTCGCGACTCACATGGCCATGAGCCTGAACGTACTGTTCTGCTTTGCCCGGTTTCGCTTGGTTTCCAGCGCTGCGGCCCAGGCTGGACCTCCGTATCTTAGTATCGATGATGATACACTAGCCAGTAGACGCCGCTTACTACTTCTAGGTCCGTAGCTATTCGGCATGATTCTGGCTACCGCATTAACGGTCTTTGCCGCCTTCCCAGAGGTATAATCTACGTGGCTGTTGAAATTAAGCCGGTCATCGATCATCACACCCAAATACTTCAGCACCCGCTTCGAGGTTACGGCAAGCCCTACGATGACGATTTCTGCTCGCTGTACCGCTTTGCTGATCATTAGCACCTCCGTTTTGTGGTGGGCTATCTGCCGCTTCATCCCCTGCATCCAGCTTTCAATTATGCCGATTGCTTCGGTCGCCAGCATTTCCACTTCTTCCAGTGTTTCGCCTTTCACTGATAGTACTATGTCATCTGCAAAGCCAACGATCACTACTCCTTTGGGAAGATTCAGCGTCAGCACACCGTTGTACATCCCGTTCCAAAGTGTTGGGCCAAGGATGGAACCTTGCGGAACTCCCGCCGTGATGTTGACCGATTTCCGCTCCACGGAGGTCTTGTAGATTATCACCCGGTTCTGAAAATAACTCGTCAGAATTCTGCACAGCTAATCAGGAATCCTCATTCTGTGCAATAGCTTCGGCAATAGCCTCCCTTCTGGCACTATTGAAGGCATTCTTTACGTCGATCGTTACAACAGCGCAATATCGATCGCCTCTCCGTTTGGACGCCTTTACGGCTGTCTCAACCACTGTTCGAATAGCATCCACCGTAGACTTCCCTTTGCGGAAACCGAATTGCATCCTCGATAGTCCGTGCTCGCTTTCGGTAAATTTCTTCAGCCTGTTGAGGATGATCCTCTCCAAGAGTTTCCCGATAGTATCCAACAGGAATATTGGCCTATACGATGTTGATCCCCCGGAGACTTTCGGGTCCGGATGCCTTGTTCACCTTAAGCCCTTTCGCCACTGCCACGAGCTCCTCGTTCGAAACTTGCATGTGTGTGTGTGTGTGTGTGTGTGGGGGGGGGGGGCTGTTTTTCATGCTGCTAGAGAGTATAACTATCTTCTGAAGACTAGCCTGTAGTGCTGTGCTGTTCATGCTCAGGCCAGTGTATTACAGATTTGGCGCTGTGTGGGATTCACTTGCGTGCCTACCACTAACAACACTCTCCTGGATTCCCTTTCACTGTTGTAGAACCCCTTGGTCCGAAGTACACCTTGAAGTCAGCACCTTGCTGTACATATTTGCGCCTTTGTTTTGATTTGCTGTGTAATTTTGACAGAATAGTTGCGAGTGTGTTCGTGTTAGTTTATTATTAGGGGCGCATTATTAAGCTTAGGACCGAGCTTGGGACCGATGTGCTAGTACTGACTGAGCCAAGAAAAAAATCGTATTTGTTCGGGACGTACTGGTCTTCGAGTTAGTCTATGGTATTACTTGGAAGGAGACCTGTTATATGCTATGTACAGCACTTTATGCTAGGCCCTTTGGATCCTATTACCAGCAACTAGTTACTTCTTTTACTATTCGCCCTTGGACGACCTGCCTTGAAGTCAGTTATCTTTCAGATTTATCATGCCTTGTGCCAGCATGCCAAGCCCATTGGCTCCAGTATGTTGTATTACTTTTTGTCATCATTTAGCGACCCGTCACGTTTGTAGTTTTCCTTACATGGCTCAACCAGCGGGTGGATAGTCATGAAGAAAATGAATATATTTATTTGTTAAGGAAGTACTAGCATACCAATGACATTTATACAAGGTCCGGGCCACCAGGCTTAACGGTATTCGTGAGATGTGGAAATGTATTGTGGTGTCTGTGTTTTCTCACAGTGATTATCTATTTACACGGCACAGCTGTTTATGGTGATCTCAAAATATCAGTTCACAGTATGGAATGTTATGGTAGTTTGACGTCGGCGCTCGCTTGCCCACCAATGTTTACTATATTTTTGCTTCCAACACAAGTAAACTGCCTGATGGGCCGGACCTTACATAAACGTCGTCATTGCTAGCATACCTGCCCCTGTCCCAAGCTTGTTCTCAAGCTAAATGACGCGCCCCCAATAACGTAACTCACACCAACACACCCCCAAATATTCTGTCAAAATAACATACACGCTCAAAACTCCATCTCTTTCTTTCGTATTACTATCCCTTTTTTTTCACACGGAAAAGTTACTCAATTATCGTAAAAAGTGGATCTAGTCCAAAATTGAGTAGATCCACTTTTTATAAAAATTGAGCAACTTTCAGTGAAAAAAGGATAGTAATACGAAGATGAGATATTTTGAGCGTGTAACAATCAAAACAAAAACATAGAGCCTAGTACCGAAAGGTACCGAAAAGCGCAAAAGGTGCAGATTGCAAAGTGAACTTCGAACCTAAGGAGTTCTACAACAGTGAACCAATTTCAAATCGCTAGTTTCATATTGATTGTTGGTTCAACTGTCGCCATTCAGCAATCAAACATGATGCCAGTAGACTCCCAGTTTTGTCGCTCATTTCAGGTAGTCCCGTTGGTGGATTAGCCCTACTCAGACGAAGAGTTTTCCAATGAAGTAATAACTCCTGAAGCCGACTGTGAGCCATTTAGCACTCCAGCTTATCGCGTTCTACTCGGATAGTCCCCGGTAGCGGATGTACCCAACTCTGAAGAAGAGTTCCCCAGCGGTGGAAAATCTTCCGTATGCATTCGGGCATTCCGGGCAGGAGCTGAGATCGGTCCTGCGATTCTTCGAGGAGGTTAACTTCCAATTCACAGGCGCCCTGACAACCATTTGTCGGTGCTACATCGCGATCTACTCAATCTAGTCCCCGGCGGTGGACCTAGTCTACTTCGACGGAGATCTTCCCCAACGGCCTAGGTGCCAAGGTCGGTTCTACCATTCAGTTGAACCTGTCTCTTCGTAGCGCTTCGAACGAGACCATGAAACCCGACGCAAATTGTCTTGTCGGTCGCTTGTTTTGTTCACAGTTTGATAGAAACACTTAATTTTCTCCGTTATCTAATGCACAAAGTTGAATAACGAATTATTTTTTGATTTTTATTTACGAAAACGACGCCATACAACCGAAAAACGTCAGTTTCAAAGCATGGCTTCCTGCCATCAATCTACAATTTGGCTTTTCTATTGATATTTAAAACAAATAATTTTACACCGAATTTTTGTTGTTTTTTAACTGAAAAAAAACAGTGCAGTGTATTTCCGCCTATTTATATTTTATATTATTATATAAAAATAAATTTTAATTAATTATTAAAAATATTTTCTTTATTTATATTTACAAAATTTATAATCACCGTTCTTTTACAGCATGTCATGGGGTTAGTGCTACAACTAATCACAAACTGCTGCCGTTAGTCACAGCAAAGGCCTATTAACTGGGGATCTCTGAGTATCTCTAAGTGAATTTCGTACAGCTGATGCGGGGCTTATATGAACCGCGCAACAGCACGGATACCTGGAAGAACTTTGCATTCTACATAGTAATTTAAAACGCAAGAAAGAATCAGTAAAACCTCTTTCTAAACCAAGTACACTGTACAAGCCTACCCGATGGATTGATGATCGAAGGATGAAGACGCGTATCGCCGCGTGCCAAATGAGAAGGCTTTATGACCGCGGTCGTGGAAAATCCAGGCCAGTCCCACAAGCGGATCGCGAAACAGTTAGGAATGGACAATTCGGCCGTATTCCGTGTTGTAAAATCGTTCAAGGAGAACCAGACGACTCAGCGGCGAGCTGGCAGCGGAAGAAATGCGAAGACGACCAACCCATTCAATTCTTCCGTCTGGTTCGTCAAGCAGCCAATAAAGCGGGCCGGGTTTCACGTATGAAAGGTAAGGAAGGCGCCAGGAAGCTGTTCCGATAGTGGTTGGTGCAACTGAAATGCATCGTAATGGACGACGAGATATTCATTAAAGCGGCCGCCAAGCAGAACCCTGGCCTAGAGTTTGTCGTCGGCAAGTCCCACCTGGATGTTCCAGAGAAGTTTCGGAAGGAGAAGTTCAACCATTTTGGCAAGAAGTACTTCGTGTGCAGGCGATCTGTGGGTGCGACAAATTCAGCAAGCCGTACATAACGAGCAGCACAATCATCGGACAAATATAACAAAAATAATATCTCCAGAAGCGCCTGCTGTTCTTCTTCCGATCGCACAGTTTTTGTTCCGAAGGAGATAAATCCGC
>JASCZW010014601.1:0-22514 GCA_034211315.2 Aedes japonicus
TATATTCTTGCTTGCTTTTCGGGGTAAAATGCACACTTTTTCGAAGGTTAACTGTACAGGCGGTTTAATACTAAAATTTTGAAAGTTTGGCGAATTTTTCGTCTGATTTTGATTTATGAAGAGCCGCATATCTATTGAAATCTAGGAGAGCTTATGTTCAGCAATGGTTTCAAACTTTTCATATTCGGCAACCTTGTTCAACGATTTATTTTCCAATATCTCAGAATTTCACAGAAAAAACTGCACACTTAGAAACTATGCATTTTACACGAGACGTAATTCATATTTGTAAAAAGTCGGAGAACGTAAACATAGATTTTGTGTAAAATTTTGTCTCTTGAAACTGACACATACGCAATTAGACGAAGATGTGCTTGATTGAATTTATTTTCTCCTCTCTTTTAACTCATTCTTATGTGCTAAAGGACGTTTGCATGTGTCGATCTCGGGGGATAGAATTTTACATGACATTTTGGTGGTGTGTGTGTGTGTTTGTTAAAGAAGGAAATGGTGGTCAGGAGTTCTATGGTCATCAGTTGGAATGAAATGAAACGTTTAAAACTTCTCTATTTTCCAGCAATATAATGATAAAAACATTAACTCTACCTACCGGACCAATGATCAGTGCCCTGGAATGTCAGAAATGAAATTCTACAAACCACAACAACTATCAATAAGCCGTCGGGACGGAAAATATGCAAGGGCAGCCCAGTTCAGGGTAGTCTTGCTCAACATCTATTGTTATGGAACGATAATGATGCCCCAGGTTGTTCAATGTTCGTATTCGAATTTAAAATCACTTAACAATAAAAAAAATCATCACAAGAGATGATATTCCGATTTTGTCTTATGAAATTCATGCTTACCGATTGATAATCAAAACAACAGTGACAGCAGATTTTTGACCCGCACTTAGAACCGACTTCATTCATTATAGCAAACAAAATTCAGATGGAATAGAAGTGACAGCGGTAACCATGAAATCCGGGAAAGTAAACATCATCATAACACTGGTATAAAATCATTTTCACCTCTCATGGATATTTCTCGAGTACTTTTTCAAACAGACGTATTTGATTTTGTTATCAAAGAGAAGAAGTAAGATTCAAACGTTAAATTCTTGAAACCCTAAGCACTTTCATGCAAACTAGGGCCACCAACATAAGGAATAACATTTCCCTAACATGATGATGCAGCTATGTTCCATAAGATCATGTCTAGAATAATGCCTAGAATAATAGAAGAAACCTGTACGAAAACTGTTTTCAATATGAAATTTGAAGGATGTGACGAAGTAACATCCATTCGACATTACATCCATATCCCTCGAATATTTTTGTCCTAGAGAAGTAAGTTTTTCAACATATCGGTAATCGCTACAACGTTCCACTTATATGACAGCTTAAACGCTCCACTTTATTACGTGGTAAAACATGTTTATATACTTGTTACATTCAGTAAAATGGTGTCGAATCAAGTGAAAGTGCGCAAAAGCATTTTGTACTAACGGCACCAATATCCGAATTTATCGGTACGCGATATTGCCATGAAACTAAAACTACCGGAAAGTACTGTGTTTAGTTCTTGCAGATCATTTGACGAGCACTTGACTGAGGATCGGAAAGTTGAAAGTAGAACAAATCAAAAAGTATGCTCCCGACAAATGGACAAGAAGGTGGTAGCCATTATTGTGTAAAATAGCAACCCTTCTGTGCGAAATGTGGCTAGCAAAGTTGGAAAGTCAAAATCATAGGTAAAAAAGTGAGACAAGTTTCAATGCAAAAAGTCGTGCCAAGGAACTTTAAACTAATTTTTTGCATTTTCTTGTATCATTATGGACGACGAAACAAACGTACTCGAAGACTTTAAACAGCTTTCAGATCTGTGTTTTTACACCACCATGCAAAGGATCGCCGTTGCCAAACATTTACGGACAAAGAAGGTGTCCAAATTCTCAAAGAAGTATTCGATTTGGCAGTCCATATGTAGTTGTGGTCGAAAATCTAAAAGTTTCGTCTGTACCGGCAATATCAATAAGGATGTGTACGAGCAAAAATGTTCGAAACTAAGAAGAAAGCACAGTACAGATGATTTCAAGAGAAGATGGAGAATTATCACGGCAGGCGTATCTGATCATACCTGATGGCGAGTGTACCACAGAAAGTTCGAGAATTTTACAGAAAGGATCAACTGTTTTTAATGTAGATATAACGCTATTATAGTCAAACAAACAATCGGTTTTGTTGAATTATGGGTAACTTTTTTGCTGCTATAAAATTGGTGTCCAAAATTTAACGTGGACAGGCTTTAGGCTGAGTTTGGACAAGCATGGGAAAAATCGGTTCACTTCGCACTCATTTCGCACTCACGCGCACGAACATTCAGAAGCGAACGTTACCACGTTCAAATTATTCCGATTCTGTTCATTACTTATCTGCTTTTATTCTATTCGTAGAAAACAGAATTGAGCAAAACTGGCAGCAAATCGTATGATGAATGAATCGGACGGTAGTAGTGTGGACGATTTCTCATTGCCTACACACTACCAAAATGTCATGAAAATTTCTGTCTCCAGAGACGGACACATGCAAGCGTCCTTTAGCACAGAAGAATAAGTTCAAAGAGATGAAAAAATTTTAAATTTTAAATTTTAAATTAAAAAAAAAATTTAAATTCAATCAAACACATATACCGTCGAATTGCGTATGTGTCAGTTTCAGGAGACATAATTTTACACGAAATCTTGCTTTACGTTCCCTGACTTTTTACAAACATGAATAATGTCTCGTTTAAAATTCATGATTTCTAAGTGTGTATGTTTTACCCGCTGAATCATTAAAGATTGCATTCAGTTTGTTTCAGCTGAGCGAGATTGATTGAATCACACTCATTTCTTTAAATCATACATTAAACATCATTTAACATTTTAAATAATGATTGAAGGTGAAACTCCCTCGGATCCTCAGTCTTCAACATGCATGTAGTAGAGCAAACCCTTTTTAGCTCGTATGTGGTAGTATTGGTGCATCATGAAGAAAACGGTCGTGGTTGCCAGTAATTTTAATTTTTCTTTTTGGATGGTACATCCATATAATTTTCCCCCCAAATTTTCAAATTCTTAAAAATGCATGAAACCTCAAAATAACAATACTTTTCTAAGGTCGGGGAGTCAGGAACATAATTTGCAAGCTAAATATTAAGCCATACATCTTGTTGAATACAAATATTGTTGAATGTTAAACGTTAATGTTCCGTTCTAATTTGAATCATAAACTAACGGATGAGTCGTTGATTATATGGCTGATACATAAACTTAAAATGTTTTAAATTGCGCATCTGCGATGATAAATAGGATTTTTGCAGTTTGAAAACTGATTCCAGGGACATTTTCACATCATACTGAACTCTGACAACCAACGATAATTTCATTCCATAATTTCATTGCCAGATTTTTGTTATTTTTTTCACAGGAATTAACTTGAAAGTTGTTTACTTATAATAATGATCCCATATTTAAAAGAACTTCGAAGTTGCTTGGGTACTTACCTCAAATACAAAGTGCGATCGTCACAATAATAATTGTAATCTGTAATTTTTCATTGAGGATTCTTAATTTTTCAGGATTTAAATGAACAAACGTTTTGTTCAAAAGCTAAAAATCCGCTTTAGCAAAAGTAACAAAACTAAGCTGACAGATATTCGAAAAATTGAAACTGCAGTTCAGAAGATTTTTTCATCACCGAAAATTTGCATGCACAGTTCATTAAAGGTTTTGTAAGAAGCATACATATATTAGAATTTGGTGTGTAAAATATCTTAAATATATTGAGCATTGATATTTCTAGAATTCTTAAGTAAAGTAAAAACAAAACTGTGAAAAAAAGCCTGATGAATCTCAATTTCCTCGCCACTCATTTTTTTTTGGCATGCAAATTGGAGCTCTTCTGTAATTCCTTACTCCTAGAAGAAAAAAAAGGCAAAGAAATTTTATAAATTTATAGTTAATACCTTCACTTACTTAATTGAGTAACTGGGTGGACTTTATTCCTGTGAAGACTTGTTTTGTTAAATTGAGAACAGATAATTTATAGACGATTTGTTTAAACGTTTCGTCTTTAAACAAGGTATTATTATAGGGGAATTAGCTAATAACTACACACAAAGAATAATGATTATTAAAATTAAAAAAACCATTGCCAAATTTGAAAAGTTGCGCTGGTTCTTTTTCGTAGAAAGCGGTTTGCATTCACAACAAAATCCTTCAAACCGTCAATTCAAAATTTCTGCTCAGTAAATTTAAAAGATGAAATTTTTAAAACAAATTGTAGAACTGTCAAATCGAAGTCGTGGCATCGTTGAAAATAAAAGCAAATTATTTTTATTGCTAAATGAACTTTCATCTAGACACTGTCGTGCAATTAAAATAAAAGTATGCTGTTTGGATTGAAATTAAAAATAGTTTTAGCATGAAAAGTTTTCATTTTAAATGAATTGTAGAACTGTCAAATGAAAACCGTGGCATCTTTGAAAATTAAAGCAAATTATTTTTATTTCAAAATGTACTTTCTACTAGAAAGAGTCGTGCAATCATAATAAATGTTTGCTGTTTGGATTGGAACAGAAAATAGTTTTACAAAAGAAGGTTTATATTTTCAGATGAAATATATCTAATAACTATCAACAAGCAGGTCAGCGTCATTCGATCACCAATGTTTGCCATCCCGAGAGATCCATGTCGGAACACTTTCACCATAGCACCAAAATGCACCTGAGAAACCTCTGGCATCTGCTATCACTCGTCGTCACTTGTGGCAGTGCTGCAGTAAAAAAAGTGGGATTATTATCAGTGACATGACCTATTCTTTTAGCATGAACCGAAGAGCGTGCAAAAACAAAAGTATTCAGATCGATTATGTAGATATTTTGAACTTGTACCTCTGTTCCAAACAATGTATTACTGGCGCCCGACTTCAGCAATCACAAGTTAGTTGAAGATTTCACATTTGAATTCTGCGTCGATGCACTGTGCCAAGATGACGTTCTAGAATGTTCGTTCGGAACGTAATAACGCCGAAAGTTTGTGAAATCTTCTGATATGCAATTCGTTGTGAAGGTTTTCTAACAGGAATTGTTCGAAGGTGAAGCTTTTTTTTCGATCATGATAAGAATTACGGAGTATATTGTAGCTATTTTCACAAAACACAGAAGATACGGACGTGGGCAACAGTAGACGCGAACGTGGACAACTATAGTGAAAAATTACAAATGATGACGACGAGAACGACGACTTGCTTTGTGTTGGTGGATTTGACAGTTCTACAATTTTCATGGTAAAAGAACACACTTTTAAATTTACACACTGAACCGAAAAAATAAACTTTCAAATCAAACGCATAACTTTCCTAGTAGATGATTTTACTTTTAATTTAATGAAAAATGAACACTTTTCAGAAGTAAACCTCAAAATTTTTAATAAAACAGTATTCCTTTTTTATGTGTACTAACACATTTGATCGAAATGAGGGCTTCAAATGGTGAGTTGACAACTTGGCAGGAGGGTGCGACCGACCTCTGGTCCTCACAAGTTCCTACCTCACGCCTCCACGAGTTATATGATCACAAAAGACTGCCAGCTGAAACATGGAGACGCTGGTTGGCGTAGCCTGGGCAATGTTGTCAATCCGACAATAGCGAAGTGAGGGGGTGCGACCGGTACATCATATCATAATTTTCCATTCTCATATCTTTCAGGTCTTCCAGGTCGTCAGGTATTACAAAATAATTTAAAATTTAAAATTCTTTTTTTTCATGGCGGTCATACATTGCCTAAATTTTCTGGTTCATAATGGATGCGCAAGTTTGTCTACAATTGCAACAAAACAGCAGTCGGCACACATGTAATTTTCAGTTCATATTACAATATACCCGCACTATATATTTTATCTTATAGGACATTGTTTATTCATAGCCTAATTCTGTATATTTCATTACATTTATTACGCCAGAAAGGTAAATTTCTCTCAGGTACCATACAGTTTAGGAGAGGAGGTCTTGCGGTTATAGGATGATCATCTTCTGGTAGAAGCAGCAGTAAGAATGGGGATCAATTTTCAGCTGTATCTAGCACCGTCGGAGTAGCCTTTTCGAAAGTAGCAATGGATGTATATATAGATGTGTAGATACTAGTATGTGTTATTATATGCTGCATGTTTTTTACGAGCTCTAGAATATTTTCATTAATAGAAATGTTGACGACTCTCTCGACCACTCAACCTTTAATTCCTTCATTATATTTTCCATTAAATGGCGTAATATGACCTTAACATTTCAGTACACGATCATCAACTACTATTTGAGCGGTTCAGCGGAACACAGCTGTTCATCATTATTAATTGCATATCATAAATATAATATTATGGAAGAAGTAATAAAATAATTATTAAAATTTTAATTGCTTCAGATTGGTGATCCGGCCGGTATATTTATTTTATTACATTATATCAAATAATAATCAAAATTAATAAATGCTCTTCATTCCAGAAGGTTACATATCTATATGTCATGATTAAATACGTAATAATATAATATTATGGTTTTATATACAATTGAATGCTTTATTGATATTTATACCTCAATGAATAACAAGATGACCTTCACATTCCAGAGATACAGTCACCTATCAGTGATACAAAGTGGTACGAAGCTGCATATTATTATTACTGCCTTAATATTATTATTTCAGCAGGTTAATTAATTTAGTTTAACATGGTTATCATAGGCTCGTGAACTCCAACTATTACATAATTTAACTAAATATCCTTGTATAATTTTTGCTCTACCATATATTCATATATAACATATTATTATTACATTACATCTATATTTATATAAATATAATAAATACTGGGTTGGGAGGGAGCACCAGGGTATCATTCAAGCTGAAACTGGACGATGGTTTGATTGACTGCCTGAGTCTAGGAGGAACAAACAGTATCATTTCTTATCCTACCGATTCGAGTGTGGTGCTGCGAGTTCTACTCCAACAGTTTCAGGGAGAGTGACGCGCCCTTCTTAACAAGCCATCCTGTAGAAAGCTTAATGAGTATTGCGAATTGTGTTATTCGATTTGATGGATCATATCGTTGGAAGGAGATTCTTAATTTCCCGTGGATTTCGTGTAAGTGTCTCTGCTTACGGGTCCACCCCTCCGTTTTTGGCCCTTCATACAGCGATAGTGCGAATTCAGATCGGTGGCCCAATTTGATCTTGCTAATAAGTGGAGCTGCATCCAAGCCAAGGGCTAGAGGGGATGGTGGCTACCATACATACACATACTAACACATTTGATCGAAATGAGTCAAAACCTCGATGCTGAATGCTGTGAATACTTCAACTGGAACCATTTTATTAATCCGGTGGTTGAAGAATTTTGATTAATTTGATTCCAGGTTTAAAGCTCAGTCTGGGGAAAATTGATTACTTGATTGAATTGAAAATTAAATGTGAAAAATAGACTGTTTGGACATTTCTTATCAGAGAATAAAAATGAAATAAATGAAAAAATGAAAACCATTATTTTCATGCTTTTCCAAAAACGGGGGATCCAGGTGGCCTTTATTTTAATTTCAAATACTGGAAAATTTTCAAGGGATCAGGGGGTCAAGTCAACCCAAACTCCGCTACCCCTCGCTCCAGCTTTCAAGGAAAAGGAAGTGAATGAAAGCTGTTTTTCCTTTACTTTCAAAACAAGAAAGTAAATATGCAAACTAAAAAATGCAAAGCTAATCAAAAATAAACTCACCATCGCATTCGGAAGTATGACCGAGATTCTCAAAACCAGCATCAATTGGGCTAGGTTTGGTAACGTTATGTATAATGTCGGGAGATTTGCCGACACTGAACAATTTATTTTCGTTTAATAGCTTTCACGCGTTTCGTAAACATGGATTTTGTACGTAGAACAAATGTCTCGTATATTGTATGAAACATTCATAATGCTTTTAATCTGGTGAAATGCAATCATTACACCTTTTTGTAAAATGCACGAAATGAATTTCGTGAAGACCAGCCAATCGCTGTTTCTCTTTTATACCGTACTCATACATGATGGTGTTGCTGCTGGTATGGGTGGTAATAACTTATCTATCCCAAAATAAAACTTAGAGCACTGTCGAGAGTTATAACTTCATGCTCATTAATCAAGCTTGTTCTCACGAGTCAGCATGGCCTAGTGAGATCAACCACGGAATCAGAATCAGCACTTCCAAAAAATTCAGGTTCGAATCTCAAGTCAGAATCATTAAAAAGATGCTGGACAACTCCACGTGGTTGCTTTTTTTGTTCAATACATTTCGAGTCGATAAAGTAGATATGTCAGTCCTTCATGTAACCATCAGAGAGATGTTTCTTTTTAATTTGTGACCAAATATTCGAAGCTCTTTGTATAGATCATTGCACGATGGCGTCATCAATGCAGTTTTGACAGTTCAGGGAGCTTGTTTACGTGGACTTAGAATATTTTCGGTATGATCAGTTTAAGATTTTGTGTTCTAAATTTATTACGATTGAAATAAAACAGCCGGAAAACAGACAGCAGTGCTTATCTTTACATAATTTCCTGAACCTAATCATAGTGAATCGGGAAAAAGCCAATAAAAAATTTAGTTAGAGCAGTTCGAATTCTAACACCTTGTAAACAAGCTCCCTGGACTGTCAAAAAAGTGAGGTTAATACATTCCGTGTAATGATCTATTGTTTACGTACAATGCACGAATGTTCTTTCTGTGTCAACAAAAGCTTCGTACTTTTGACAGTTTAGCGTGTGCCATTAATTACGAGTGTATCTTCATAAAAAGAACAAACCAGTTTCGTTGCAGAAAACAACGAATAGATTTGTTAGTTCTACCTTCGTTTTCGTAAAATAAACTAAAATTATTTTTCAGTGGACAGATTCTTCTCCGGAACTTATTTCTCTTTGAAATTCGCCAACAGTTGACAGTGAGCAAAAACCACTATTCCAGGGATTTTTGAATGACCAAGCTAAGGGCTCAATAGCAGTTTTTATCACTTTTTTTAAATCGTTCACGCAAAACTGCCGCTTTTGTTCTTTTAGTAAGACGCGGCATTTTTTACTTCGTTAATCAAAACTTTTATCAGTCCAGCACACTCGCGCAAACAGTTGCTGACAACACTTCGCTCTGCTACGCTACGAACAGCTGAGTGTGAATTAGAAAAAAGTAAAACGCGCAGTTTTGAGACAGGCTGCTGAATTTTTGCACCATTCTCGTTAGTTAAACAGATTTTTCGTCCACTGTTTTCAAGAGCGCGATGATAATCAATCTCTCAGTGAAAGTAAATAGTGTTCTGGTGGCTACGTGAAGTGGAAATACAGTTTTTTTGTGAAAAAATAATAGGCAGATCCTGGCTTTTAAAAGGTAAACAAAGACGACGAAAAATTACCTGCTCTGTGGAAATGAGCACTAGTTGATCAATTCAGAGTGTTTTCAGTGAAATAAACAGTGTGAACTGATTAAATATTGTGTTGTGCAGTCCTATTAGCAGTTTTTCACTGATTCACTGCAGGTAAGTGGATTAATTTGGCATATTTTGTAGAGCAAACTCATAGTGTGCATGTGTGGATGAGGAAGCCATCGCTCCTGCCATGAGGGGATTCCATCGTGTATGTCCTTAACATGATGTTTAGCAATCTACAAACATACATTTATTTTCTTACCCATTTATTTACCCAATACTCGCCAGATCACGCTCCACCTGGTCCGCCCATCGTGCTATCTGCGCTCCACGCCTTCTTGTGCCCACCGAATCAGTAGCGAACACCAACTTTGCAGGAATTGTGTCCAGCATTCTTGCAACATGCCCTGCCCACCGTATCCTTCCGGCTTTGGCCACCTGCTGGGTTCGCCGTAGAGTGCAGCGAGCTCGTGGTTCATCCTTCGCCTCCACACACCGCCGAAGATCGTCCTTAGCACGGGCCGCTCGAAAACTCCGAGTGCTTGCAGGTCCTCTTCAAGCATGGTCCATGTCTCGTGTTCGTAGAGGACCATCGGTCTTATTAGCGTTTTGTACATGGTGCATTTAGTGCGGGGTGAATCTTTTTAGACCGCAGTTTCTTCTGGAGTCCGTAGTAGGCACGACTTCCACTGATGATGCGCCTTCGAATTTTACGACTCGTATTGTTGTCAGCCGTCAGTAAGAATCCGAGGTAGACAAATTCCTCCACCAACTCGAAGGTATCCCCGTCTATCGTGACATTACTTACTAGGCGGATCCGGTCGTGTTCGGTTCCGCCTACCAGCATGTACTTTGTTTTCGACGCATTCACCACAAGTACGACCTTTGCTGCTTCGCGTTTCAGGCGGATGTACCGCTCTGCCACCGTTCCAAATGTTCTTGCGATAATGTCCATGTCGACCGCACAGCACACAAATTGACCAGATTTCGTGAAAATCGCACCCCGGCTTTTGAGTCCGGCTCGTCGCATTACACCTTCCAGAGCGATGTTGAATAGTAGGCATATGAGTCCGTCACCTTGTCGCAGTCCCCGATGAGATTCGAATGAACTGGATAGTTCTCCCGAAACCCTTACGCAGTTGTGCACACCGTCCACCGTTGCTTTGATGAGTCTGGTCAGCTTTCCAGGAAAGCCGTTTTCGTCCATAATTTTCCATAGCATAGTTGGTAAATGACTGAACAATGCGTATTACTGGTACTTCACGTACCTGCAGGTTTAAAATAGACCCTATTTAGTGGTCCTTAGCCTCTTGTTCAGTAACTCCTATCCCTACCTCCCCGCGGTACCGGCTGGGCTGCGAGCAACCTTAGGAAAGATCGGGTAACCAACCCCGGTGGGAACTTTGGTCGTAGGCTGACAGGGAAGGAGGGGTTTGCTTCTGCAAACCTTAGCGTCTGTTCTCCATGAGGAGCGGCTCACAGCAGCGTCTATCCCCAATGTAAGGGGTGGCTGATCGACGTCCGAGTGCCAGGAAAGGACTCTAAGCTCAACTGTGCACTATGGTCCTCCGGAAAGTAGGGGTTTGGTGTCCGGCCCTGCGAGCCAGCCGTAAAAGGGAATTGCAACGGAAAATCAGCAACAGTTCAGCAATATAATTCAACATAAAAACATAAAGCGTCATTTTAAACCGTATCTCTGCTCTGACCCTTCCAGCTGATTGCATTCACTGAGTCAAAATATTCTCATTCGGTGTATTCAATTCGCTTGCGTTCAGTGGCAACGCATTCAGTCATTATAATGTATAGCTGATTTTTTTTTCGCATGATTCTGTTTTGCTCGTTTATTCTTTCTACAATGTTCGTTTTCGAGGAATCGTGTAAAATCGTTTGATAGGGAACATCATACTCGTGCACTATTCTGTTAGCAACCGAGGGTTGCTATTCTAAATCGGTGGTGCTCTTGTGAGTGAATGAGTTTTCCCATGCTTGGCTCTCATGTGTCTTTGCTCACGTGCTCTCGCCTGCGATCACTGCCGCGTACACTTGTGAGAGGACACGCCAGTGCTCCTTCTGTGATTCACAGGTGCGATTGAAAGTTAAAACATCATCGGAGTTGCAGAAAATGTCAAAAAAAAAAGCGACCGGGTAGAAACATTATTCTTTCTCCCTTTGTTATATAGCGGTCAAACCGAACTTGCAATCACTGCTGTATATTAGCAAAAGAGCCCACGCCAATGAGCTCGCTGGGGCGCACGCGTCAGGGAATTTATCTGCATTCGCTTCTATGAATTTGAGAGTGTGAATAAAAACCATATTTTCCACTCACATGCGCTACCCGCATGCAATCACGGGGGTGAATATAAACTAAAGAGAAGAGCTCTCGTTGAGGTAGGAAGAGTGTGTGGAAAGAATAAAATCGCTCTCTACCACACTGAGGATATGGAGATCACTGGTCACAGGGAGGAGGGTTTTCTATGTTAGTAGGGTAGGGCTCGATCGATCTGGATTCAAAGTGATGTGATCATCATAATAAGATTACATTATATTTTGGTCCAAAGTAAAGTGATAAAGGGACAAAATTGATAAAAATTACCTATTTTTCTCCTTACCACCTCTCAATTGTCTGAAAATCCTTTGCGGGTCAGACTGGTTAGCGTTCCAATGATCATCCAAGGTATCATTTCTATCCGTGCCACTGTGGTGTTACACAAAACATGTGTGCAGTAGATCCATGTTTTAAGAAACTTTCTATACCAACCAACATACAATAATGTTGGTTGGTATAGAAAGTTTATGAAAACCACAAAAAATGCTTCAAAAATGCACATCTACTGCTGAAGACATAAACAAAAACATCTTCTTTTTATATCTCCTGATATAAAATCTAAACTTTAATCGTCGATTTTTTTCGGTAGTAGCGTTTGCACAGCAAAATTAGGTTGTATTTCAAGGTACACACTGCGAGAATTCGAATATCCGTAACCTTTTCACACTTCTGATGAGCACTATTCACTTGCTAGCTACTGATTATTTTTTTCACAAAAAATGTTCATTCACTGGCGTGCTCGTGAAACTTGTATCACATTCAAAAACTTCCCGGAAAGATCTTAACGTAGAGGAAAAATCACAACCAAAAACGCACAACCAAAAAGGAAAAAATAACGTGACAGCTCACGAAAACCTAACCGTTCATGGGCAGAGCTTGCTGCGAGCTTTTATTTGAGATGAAGCTACGCACAACATAATAAAAAAAAATGTTTGTATTTTCCTTCATACTTACATTAATTTTATGAGAACTTGTTTGTTTCGGTAAGGGATGGAGTGCGTGAGACCGTTGCTGAATTCGGTCACAAGGAAATGCTGTACTTGTTAAAAAGTATATTCACCTTATTTAATAGATGAATATACTAGCTGCATCGTAAACTCGCTAGTGAAAAATAAATACTAGTTTGAAATATAAGAAAAGGTACAGTATTCGTTGGGTATGGATGCTGTGGTATCGGAAACCTGCCGGGAATAAATGTCGTTTCCTCTGTTCAATTTAACAAAGAAAACGAAGAAAAGAAAATACGAAAATTAGAAAATCAGAAAACTGTAGGATTGTAGACTTTGAAAATCGCCATGTTGATTTTTGTGAATTTCATAGACAAATCTCCCTTAAATTCAATAATTTATTCGAGATACCATCTATGTTTTTGGATTCAATCAACGGCGTATCAAATTAGGGAAGGTAAAACCGAAAGTTGCACTGCTTACCTTGAGCCGCATTTACAATTTTGATACAACTTCCATGCGTAAAGCAATTTAATTTCCTTTTTGAAAAAAGTTATAAACAATCACCTTCAATACATAAAATACGTTTCGCCCTTGAAAAATCTTATGTTTTTTTTAAACTTTGTTCATTTTAGTACCGTGCTTACTTGGACAAAACATATCATAATGTTTTAAGCACGCTGTTGAAAGCATTCATAGAACATAATATTTGTCTTATGGATGTTCTACAAAACATCTGGTATGATCTAAAAGATGTTCATAAATGCCACATTTATTGCGTTTTTTCGGTTAAATGCGTTTATGAAATCAAGTTATTGAACATACTCTCATTGTTCTGTTTTTGTATTCTTCGTACGTGCAGTAACGATAATGATGTAGAAGTATATGTTCAGTCATCGCAATAAGGCACCAAGAGTGGATAGTAATGTTTGCTAGAATGAAAAATATGAAGAGAAGGTGTTGAAAGTTTCGTTAGTGTACCGTTGGTTGAGAATAGAATATTTTGAAGTATTTAAAATTGAATCCTAGAGGGTTTGAGCTGTTTAGTGGAATACTTGTAACTAGAAATTAGAAGAAAAATTAGTAATCTCCATTTAATTCCAACTACCTTTGCTTATCTTCGACAGATACGCGTATTTCGTCTACAATGTGCAGACTTCTTCAGTGTCTCGTACTAATCAGTCGAGTTATTAGTACGAGACACTGAAGAAGTCTGCACATTGTAGACGAAATACGCGTATCTGTCGAAGATAAGCAAAGGTAGTTGGAATTAAATGGAGATTACTAATTTTTCTTCTAATTTCTAGTTATTTAAAATTGATCAGTGGTACATGAGCGCGATCCAACTCGTTACTTTTGCCTGTTGACGTGGCGGATTCGTCCGTGCCTTGACCTACCCACCCCGCAGTGGGATGTTAGGCAATGGTAACGTCCTTGTTTCGAGTTTTACATTACCCATGCCCTTTCGCTCAATTTTCAATACTATTTACTATCTACTACTTTTACTACTATCCTATTATCAACCTACCGTCCACTGACGGAACTTTCAACACTTGCTCTTCATATCTTTCATTCTAGCAAACATTTCTGTCCACTCGCATCACGATGATGAGCGAACCTCTCCTTCTACATCAAGTTATTTAAGTTAGAAAAAATCTTGAGCACTGTCTGAAAGGTACATTTCAAACATCAATATGACAAGTGGTGTTAATTGGGGCTTGTATCATGTCTTCTAAAGCAATAAGGCTTGTATTGAACAAGTTGAAAGTACTGTCAAATGATAAAAACAGATTATCAATTTATTTCCTGTCAATATTTCCTGTCATTATGTTGATCGAGTATCATCAACTAGCCACTATATTGATCATTCTGTGGTCAATAATCGCACCATTTCATCACCTGACCGCACTTTGCAAGGAGTTTTGAAGGCCCCTTTCACTTTGATATCAGTCGAATATCAGCTTGCTTCAGTCTACCAGCAAATTGACTTGTCTTTTATCATGCTCCAGCCATCCCATTCGCCCTGGACCTGAACTTCTGAAGCTAGTTGGATACTCGTTATTCCTTTGTGTGTTATATCTTCCACCGGACAAAACGCTTGATGTTGCGTTGATCAAAAAACATGCAGAATCGCTATATGCAAGCAGATGCTGTGGACGTTACGTCACCAACAAAAAAGGCAAGCTTCTCGATCTATGTTTTGTCTTGTCGCAACTTCGAGCAAGCACCAAGAATATCCGTTGCTGCTTCCGTTTTAGTTAAAGTGGTTCTTTTCTGCATCCTGTTTTGCATCTCACGCTCGAGGTTGCGCATCCGCCGAATGCTCTCAAATGTTGTGGATCCCGTCAGCTTCAAGAGAGCTGATTATGACAGCATTCTCGGCATTTTGTTGAGCATCGACTGGAATCTTACTCTTGATACCGAAGATATCAACGTTGCAGTTCAGACCTTCTCCAATATTGTGAGCTATGTTATCGATCGCCATGTTCCGAAGCGCGTTCTTCCAAAGCCCAGAAATCCACCGTGGCAGTCTGCTGCACTACGAAAGCTCAAATCTCAAAAAAGAGCAGCATTCAGACGGTATTCTAAGCATGGGGGAGTTTCACTGCGATTCCGATACCTGCGAATCAACAGCGCATACAAATGGATGTCTCACCAGAGCCGTGCCAATTATATAAGAAATGTGCAGGATAGGCTGAAATTAGCTCCTACAGGGTGTATTCGATAAAAATGGCACACACATATATACTCATCAAAATTAAACTGATTATCGGATTTTCTTGAAATTTTCAGGGAATGAAGAACTACTAATGAGTTTTGATTTACAACATTTGTTTTATTCAATTTCGTCTCCCATCCCGAATGCCCGCACCTTCCTTTTCACTCCACCCATCAAATTTTGTACAACCGATTTTCCCAGTGTTTTTGTTGTTTTTGCCCAAATTTTCTTCAATTCTAGCTCTGTTTTTATAGTTTTGGGATGTTTGCGAAGCTCCGTTTTCATAATTGCCCAGAATTTTTCAATTGGACGAAGTTCCGGTGAATTTGGTGGGTTCATATCCTTTGGCACAAAATTGACTCCGTTGGCTCGGTACCACTCCAATACGTTTCGAGCGTAGTGGCAGAATGCTAGATCAGGCCAAAACAGAGTTGATCCTTTGTGCTTCTTAATGAATGGCAAGAGACGCTTCTTAAGGCACTCTTCCGTGTAAATCGCACCGTTTATTGTTCCGGAAGTGATGAAGGCAGCACTTATTTCACCACATCCGCAAATCGCCTGCCAGATTAGAAACTTCTTTGCAAATTTCGATAGTTTCTTCTTTCGAACATCCTCCGGAACATCGAACTTCAACTTGGCAACGAAATACTTGCCCAGGAGGACGGAAGCGCTGACGTATGTTTCGTATCCGTCACGATGCAACCGGATTGGTGAGCAGCTTCGTTAAAGTTTCCGGGCGCGGGTTTTCGCAGTGATGTTTTGTTTTTCATTCCGGTTTGGGGCTTTTTGCACTTTGTAAACATGTAACCCAGCACGCTTCATGGTTTTCTGCACAAAACCGACTGACACCTTAGACTTTTTAGCGACATCTCGAATTGACATGTTTGGACGGTTCTTGAATTGTTGTACGACTTTCCTGGCCATTTTACTGTACATTGGACCACTTTTACGACCACTCCCTTCCTTCCTTTGGACACTCAGACGCTCTTTGAAGGTTCTTATTACATGAGACACAGTTGTATTTGCAATTCCAAGCCTTTTATCAATCCACCGGTGGGACGCCCCTGGATTTTGATTGTGAGTGAACAAAATTTTCTCACGGACAATTTCTTGTTTCGACGACATGACTGGAACTACTGAATGTATAACTATGAAACTTGGCTGATGTAAATAATACACTATGGATAAGATCTACTCAAATTTCTAGGTTTTTTACTCATACGATTCAAAAGTTACAGAAGATTTTCTGTGTGCCATTTTTATCGAATACACCCTTTAGTCACTGTCCGAGCCGATATCACTTGAAGCTGATAGGTAAACTTCAAGGTGATTCATGTCGATTTTGTGACATGAATAAAAAGACTCGGAGCACTTGTTTTGCCCAACAATGCCCGGCAATCTCCAACAAAAGATTTAATTTCTTCAGCAAAGGGCTACTAGAAGCCTCTGAGATCTGAAAAACAAGCCCCAGTAAAGGTAGTACACACTTTACTCGGTGTGCTATACCACCCTGGGACTAAGCTTCAAGTCAAACATTGGCGATCACTTCTAGCAATAGTGTTGCGTCATGCCGACAATGTCTAGAGCAAAAAAGAGGGATATTGCACAATAGACCTTTCAATTGGTTGCAGGGAAACAGATACCCTACATGCGAGAAAAACCTAGTAGGCCTGACCACTTTGATGCTTGTACAGTGTGTCTCACAATAGGTGTCAATTTTTTTTTGCCAGTCTTGGTTTATTTCAGCTGGGTAATTTTAACAACGCAATTGGTTATACCCGTTTTTAGTGTGTTCATTTGACAGCTTATCTCTGAAGATAAATAAGCGATTCCGTTTGTTTATATTTCTCAGCTACCATGGAAGCCATACTTGAGCAAGTTTTTAAATTACATTCGCAAATGTTTAGACCGTGACCGTTTTTCGTTCCTTGAAACGGTTCAAGGAAACTGGAAATGTCCATATTCAACACAAAAGAAGTGCCAGACGGACTGCCAGAACGAAGAAAAAGATCAAATGAGTGAGGGAGCGAATAAGACGTAATCCGGCCGTATGTGGCCGTAAATTGAACAAACAATTTCAAATGTCCCCTGCTTCAATGAACAGGCTCCACAGACATGATCTGGAATGCAAGCCGTACAAGAAATAATGGGTTCACGGATTGACGGCGCTTCAAAAGCAAGCCAGGGTCCAAAGAAGCAAAAATCTTTTAGTTCGGCATGGTAACGGCGTACTTTTATTTTCGGATGAAAAGCTCTTCCTCCTTCAGGAAAGTCATAATCAACAAAATTATATTGTGTATGGCGAAAGTCTTGCCAATATTCCAAGAGATAAACTAGCTGTACAACGCTATCAGAATGTATCGAAAATCATGGTATGGGGCGCCGTTTCACGAAAAGAAAAACTTCCTCTTTTTTTCATAGAGCCTAACGTAAAAATTATGGGAATACACCATATTGTTTCCAACAGGACTCAGCTTTAGCTCACAAGGCAAAGAAGACACAAGCGTGGTACGTGGAAAATTTGCCCGATTTCATCACAATCGAAGAATGGCCTGCATCATTACTGGACCTCAACCCATTTGATTATTTTGTTTGGGGTTGTATGCATCAATATATAGGCCCTACGAAAGAGCTTTGTTGAGATTGATTCAAGAAACATTTGGTTGATATTTGGGACCAAATTCCTCAGGAAATCGTGCGTGCTGCGATGGGTTTACAAAGCGTTTGTGCAAAGTTTTCTAGGGAAAGGTCGAGAGATTCAAATTGAACTAATATAGTTTATTTTTATAATATGTATCTTTCAAATAAAAAATAAATGCTCTGATTTGGTTGATTTGTTTTGCTGTAATCCCATTTTGTTTTAGTGGCACCTATTGTGAGGCATCCTGTATCATGTCTTTGGTATGCTGCAAGCATCAATGTTGACAAAAATAAAAACTCTCAGCCAAATATTTCCAGGATCCTTTTTCGTAAAGACTGTGTTTGTATTAGATTAGCTTAAATTAAAACAATTTGATTTTCCGATTTGCTCGATTTCAAACAATTGCGGTGATTAGTTCAAAGTCTTGACAAATTTTGTGTGTGCCAATTTCGAATACACCATTTACAACAACAATCTGAAAATTTTCTCAGCGATAATTGTTTAATTCACGCCACACCAATTGCTCATTATTTTGTACACTTCAATTGCCTCCTGTACCACCTTTAATTGCCAATTTCAACTGTCCAATTCAAATTGTCATTCCAATCAACATTTATTTGCGCAATACAAATTTAAACCAGTTTAAATGGATCGAAAATAACAATCGTTTCACTTTCAAAGAAATGACTGCTTGCCAAAAAAATAAAAATGGCACGTGTAACTTCTCGTCCTACATATGCGTTGTAACAAGACAAAACAATGTTTGCATAAAATTAGATCACCATCCAAAATCAGCAAGCATAAAGTGCGGAATGTTCAAGTTTAATGACGCGTACATTTCTACACACATTCCTCACATTTTACCTCACAACCCACAACAGCCCTGATGACTTGCTCACTGACAGACTGACGAGGTAGCGACTGCTGAAACAAAAAATTGACTCCAACCGCATCGAAAGCGAAAGTACTTTACTTTGTTTTCCTGGCTGCACTTGTTTTTATTGCCCACACCGATCGATCGATCGATCGATGATCGGACGCATAGGATAAACGTCTGCACTGCTCAGACACACTCGGCCACTGCTGGTTATTAACTACTGTTTGGATGACGCGCGCCATAAATAAATGGTGGTAGGAACAAAACAAAAAAAAAACGAGAATTGATTGATAGCCATCATCGTCCGGGTTTGCAAGTGTTTATTGTTGCAAAACCGTATTGTTCGACTGTTGTTTTTGCCCAATCGAAAGTGAAATTTATACCACCAACAGCGCCGAGAGGGAAGGCATTAAAATGGTATTTAAAATTGAACCAACATGAACCAAATCGGATGCAAATTCCTGAATTTATGTTCGAGCAATTAATCATAACGTTTCGTGACTGTCATGGAAATGAGACATTTATGAACTTGGTAGCGCGGCCACTTTCGATTTTGGCTTAATTAATATATTTTGACATGGGTGACATCAATGCCAATGCAGCCGACGAACCCTTAGAATTGAATGAAAATCGTGTCACTCACCTTTTTGTTTCCGTTGCCCATAGGCGCGTTTTCCTTCAGGTTTTCGTAGTGCGTTGATTCGATGGGATGAACCCGTTTCTGGTGTTACGGCGTAATCTGGTTTTCGTAACCGCTTCCGAATCAGAACAGCACCGGTTTGTCTCTATCTACGACCCGACCGTTTCCTAGTTTCATGTTTCACCGACGGCGAGGAAATGGCCCCAATTGGCCGCTACGGATTGTCGGACGTTGCCAAAAATAGCTTTAATTTTATGTTTTGTTTTTAACTTTTCCGTCTCCAAAACCCGAAATATTAATAATCAGCTTCTAAAGCACTAAATTTGCATGTCTAATAGTACTGGCTCGTTTCGACAGTGCCTTCTTTCCGGCTGATTGCCGCTCTCACACGCCAATCGATTATACAATTTTTTCGACAGAAATAAAAAAAAAAAGCACACAACTCTAGAAGAAAAAAAAAATGGCACTCCGAACGAGACACGAAGAGATGAAAATGTGGTAATTCGATTGTGTCACTTTTTCCGGCACTCGGCCACTGGAACTGGCTTCTTGGGTTTCCAGGTGATATTTTTCGTTCGCTCTTTCTCCGTCTCTCGGTAGTCGACGTCGTCTACTTATGCCCGTGTGCTGCTGCTCCACTTTCAATTTCAAATCACTCACACACGAGACATGAGACAAGAGCGCCGCAAGACGTCGTTCACGACAGAGACGACGGACGGAGAGAAACGTTGAACAGCAAGAAACAAAAATTATCACCTTTTATTTTTTTTTCTTCTTTTTTGTTTTATTTGTTGCAAAGATGTCACACACTGAACTTCACTGAAGGGGTTCACTTATTCTTCTTTCTTCTTCGTTTGTCTTGATTTGGCCTAGGTGTCATGTTCCATCACGAAGGTATATGGAAATTATGCTATTATTTTATCCGCGCCTCTGCTCTCTTCTTCGCTGCTGTAACTGTAGCACTGTGGGGAGGAATGTAATGACAATTTGTTGTTTATTTTTGATTATGATTCTCAGTTATTCGGTCACCAGAGCAGTGCGTGACTTCTGTTTTGGTGCGTGAGGGTTGGTTGGTTGGAGTGTTGGCAAAAAAAAACACTTATTGTTCATAAATTTGTCAATCGGGCACGATGTTGACCTTCTGGCGACTTCTGTTGCGTGTCCTTAAGAGTATGGAAGGAATTTATGCAAATCTGTATCAACGTCGTGCTGGTTTTGCCGTAATGGATTCTCTGTATTCGATTAACCCTGTATTTATGCATGAAGCGCATGTAGTTTGGCCTGAAAGACTAATTACAGTAATGTTTAGATGGCAATAGTCCCATTGGAAATTAAGGTCTGATAGAAACGGGATACTAAGAAAACCAGAATAATTTTAAAGTTTTATTCTCTGTTGGATTATTTTCTTACAAAATAAAGAAAAAAATTATTCAGGTGCATTTTGAAACAAAACCAAATAGCGTATTGAGGTTTGTAAGGTCTTCTTTTAGTAAAATGAAAATAACGCTGGTTTTAACGTTTGCATTACTGAAAATTGACAAAAATTGCTGATTTTTCATGGGTTTACCTTCACCCGCACTAACAAAACTACCCATGCAGCATCAATCATAGTAACCCATGAGTCAGCAGACAAAATGTGACAGCTATATCAGTCGATATCTAACCGTGATGGCAAAAACAGTGAAGCAACTCCGTTCAGAAGTGTGCGCGTTCGAAGAACGGCACCCGGCCGCGTCAAAAACGGATATTGTGCGGCACTTTATGGACACCGGTTACGCCCGTTCCGGCATCTACTACATCTTGACACTATTAGACAACAATCAGAGCATCGATAGAAAGCCCGGTTCCGGACAGCCGACGACCCTAAGCGACAAGAAGCTCCAAAGGATGCTGAAGAGGATGATCGAGAGAAAAGTGGCTACATCGCTGCGTGCGCTTGGCCGGAAGGTCAGTTCAACCGGCCAAACAGTGAAAAAGTACCTGGCAAACATGATCATACATGTCAGGAAGCGGAAGTCGCGTCCACTGGTTTCGGAACTGCAGACAATGACGCAGCGGCAGCGGTTGAATAATCGATTTTCCCAGCAAATCACGTCCTGGCGCTGGTGATGGACGACGAGACCTATCTCACCCTGGATGGCAACGACTGGCAGGGCACTTTGTATTTTACTTCCCCCACGAAGCAAGTGAGCTCCGAGGTGAAGTTCATTTCACACACCAAGTTCCCTAAGAAGGTGCTGCTGTGGCTGACAGTTAGCGAGAAGGGGATGTCAAAGCCGCTCTTATTTCGCACCGGACTCTCCGTGAACAGGGAAATTTATAGTACGAAATGCCAGCCGGAAGTTGCGTCGTTCATCAAGAAATGCCATAAGGGCGAAAACGCGGTATTCTGGCCGGATCTGGTGTCGGCCCACTACTCGAAGCGATCGTTGGAGGCGATGGAGCTGCTGAATATCGATGTGGCACTGAGTTGGCGAACCCGTCCAACGTCCCCCAGCTGCACCCCATCGAGAATTTCTGAGCCAACCATGATGCGTAAGATCTACTCCAACAATTTTGTCGTGAAAACTGAGGAGGAATTGATAAATAAAAAGAAGAAAAGAACTCACGCATGTTTTCGTCCGCCATAGCGAATGTTCCGGTTAACTGCCGAAGGTTCATGCAAGAGCGCAGATTTTTTTGCAAGTGAGAGCTTAAATAATTACCTTCCATGGGGAATTTATCAAAAGCTATTATCTGTCTTAGCGTGTTTTTATCACCATCCGAAAAAAAGTCATTTTTTAATGCAAACGATAATTTAGCACTTCATCCGAAAAAAAATAATTAAGACGTCCAAAATAAATGATTAAACAGTTCTCAAATTGGCTCGTTCAACAAAGTTATTTTGGTATTC
>JASCZW010014602.1:0-22508 GCA_034211315.2 Aedes japonicus
AAGTACCGGCAATTTTAAAATAAAACTAAATTTGCTTAACTTTCTTGCAAATTTATTTTGTCTCTTTCAAAATAACACCAATTTGAAGCGACGCACATGTACCAACACTTCTAGACAAAATCGTCAAAAGGTCGAAAGGAACAATTGTAAACAATGACTTAAAACGTAAATTTCCTGGAAATGTCAGGTAGTCAACATCTACATACACTACCGACGGGAAGGTAATAACTCCCTGTATCTGTTTCTCGTCCTTTTTTTGTTTGTGGGAGCAAGCAGATCCCAGAAAAATATGCTAGAAGTCATTATTTACAAATGTTACTTTCGACCTTTTGACTATTTTATCTAGACTTGATCTCATCCATGCACCTTTCATTGCACAGTGGTCCAGTAAGCTACTTTAGGCGGACATGAGGTTTTCAATGTAAATTTGTGGTATAAGAGCTTTGGTTATCTCTGAGAACTTGTTGCAAACTAATTGTACTACAATTTGTATGAAATTATTTTTTTCTTGCATCAAACGCAAGAGTGGCGTATACTCTAACTTTTTTATGAGCCAATATCGTGAGATTATATGTTGAGTAAAGTTGTAAAAATTGTTATTATAAAAAACTTTGTAGAACATATTTTTTGTCTAGCTTCAAAGCCTACTGCGATAATTCCAAATTTTAGTAAATAATCGTTTTTCGACTAAAAGTCATTTATTTTTAACTTTTACCAGCTTGCTATGTTCTACAAAGTTGTTTGTTTAGACATTTGCTACAATTTTGCTGAATACACCATAGTTATATTTCTTCTTGTTTTAATAGTATAGTAAACTTTCAGTTAAAAAAAAATATTTTTGTACACTGCATAGGTACATTTATAATTGTAAAAAAGTTCCGATTGATTCGAGTAAAAACTTCCCCTTGAAACATAATTTTCAAAAATGAGTTTTTTTTTCTCGTTCTAAGTGTATATTCCTCCTTAATAATTCACGACAACTTTTGAACTTTACAATTTGTTTGCTCGTTAAAAAAAACAGATTCCCCAAAAGTTTTCTGCAACCTTTTATAACGTTTCCGCCCAAGAAATTTCGTTGGAAACACAAAATTTCAACAAACACTTTGCTCAATAAAATCATTCATTGTGCTATGCGACATAACACAAAAACTTGTCTGATGCAAACAGCTGCCGAACACGAGTGCTTTGATCATGCTCAAATTTCTGACAGATCTCAGTTAACGATATACCAACTTAAGAAAAAAAAAATATTGGAACGGTCGAGAGTGGTGCTTTTAAATTGCAAATTCTCGGTACTTTTTGATCATACTCTGAAAAAAAATTCTATCGTTATACCGACAATTAAATCATGATCAAGATGACTATCGCATATAATGGTTACAATAACCATTAAAACGGTCGGATTCACCACTTCATGGTATTCTTGACTATGATCATGGTAGCAAGGACTATTCCGACATTATGGCAAATGTTGGATCAACTATATTTAATGGTCGTTTTGACCACTATCATAGTCGGTTCATAGTCGGCGGATAACTGGATTGTTGGTGGTCGTAATAGTCTAAAATGAAAGCGATAGGTATCTCCCAAGCAACACACATTTGTCAAAATTAATTGCAGCAAACTGATTGTGACTCGAATCCAAGGGACACTTTTCTCCCGTTCTGTTTTATTTTAGTGTGTCTTCAAGCGTTGCTATGTTCTAGGTGTTCCCAAAAGGTGCCGATGTGGTTACAGTTCAAATTTTTATTTTTCTGCTGGGCCTGGTAACCAACAACGCAAATTGGCAAGTTGGTTTCTTATTTCCAAAAGATCAAATGTCAAAAGTGTGCTTCAGTGTGCACACATGTGGTAAGGATTTCAAATCGAAATTCGGCAGTTATGAAACAAATTTGTACAGTGTGTAAGACATGTTGTTGGAACATTGTTCTAATCGACTTACCCTTGTTAGTTAGATAGAAGATATTTTAACCAAAGTGCAACACGCGTGCTACTTGAGCTATGCTTACGTAAAATCACTCCTATGAACAATTTGAATTTGATCACTTTTCAATTGAACGTCAAGTAAATTAATTCATAATTGAATTTAAAGGCAATAACTTTCTGATAACAAGGATCCACAGCTTTCTTGGCAACACTTTCATTTTCAATTCCATTATCTTAGGTGTTTTTCAGTCTCAGGCTGATCCGCACTGAAGAGCCGCACCTAAAGGGCGATACGGTCAAAATTTGGTCAATATCAACTTGACGTATTTCTTTCAATTTTGCATTTAAAAAACCTGAACACCCCTCATTTTTAAGGTGTGTGTGTGTGTAAAATGTTGCTCCTATTTTGATTTTGGAATTCACTCTTCAGTTGTCAAAATGCTGTCCAAGCAAGAAGAGCAGCGTATCAAAATTTTGCTCGCGCATCGCGAAAATCCGAGCTACTCGCACGCAAAGTTGGCAAAATCGCTAAAAGTTGCCAAATCAACCGTTACAAATGTAATTAAAGTGTTTGGGGAACGTTTGTCGACAGCCAGGAAGTCTGGATCGGGGGGAAATCGAAAACCGGAAGCCGCTGAGACGACAAAGAGAGTTGCCGGTAGTTTCAAGCGAAACCCTAACCTATCTCTCCGAGATGCCGCAAATAAGCTGGGTGTATCGTCTACAACCGTGCATCGAGCCAAAAAACGAGCCGGACTATCGACTTACAAGAAGGTAGTGACTCCAAATCGCGATGATAAACAAAATACGACGGCCAAAGCGCGATCCCGGAGGCTGTGCACGACGATGCTGACGAAGTTTGACTGCGTGGTAATGGACGACGAAACCTACGTCAAAGCCGACTACAAGCAGCTTCCGGGACAGGAGTTTTATACGGCAAAAGGAAGGGAAAGGTAGCAGATATTTTCAAGCACACGAAACTGTCAAAGTTCGCAAAGAAATATCTGGTTTGGCAAGCCATCTGTACCTGTGGCTTGAAAAGCAGCATTTTCATAGCTTCCGGGACTGTCAACCAAGAAATTTACGTGAAAGAGTGTTTGAATAAACGTCTGCTGCCTTTCCTGAAGAAACACGGCTGTTCCGTACTGTTTTGGCCGGATTTGGCATCTTGCCATTACGGTAAAAAGGCCATGGAGTGGTACGCCGCCAACAACGTGCAGGTGGTTCCCAAGGACAAGAACCCTCCCAACACGCCAGAGCTCCGCCCAATTGAGAAATACTGGGCTATTGTCAAGGGGAACCTAAAGAAGACCAAAAAAACTGCTAAGGACGAGCAGCAGTTCAAGGCAAACTGGCTTTCTGCGGCGAAGAAGGTGGACAAGGTGGCTGTACAAAATCTGATGGCAGGGGTCAAGCGTAAGGCCCGGCAATTCGGATTTGGAAAAGCGGAAGCCTAACTGAATATTTTTCCTGAATTTTATACTAATTGAACTTGAAAAAGAAATTTAATTTGATTTTTTAAATAAACGATTTCACCGATTTACACGCGTTTGCCCTTGACCAAATTTTGACCGTATCACCCTTTAGTTTTTTGTTTACATTTATAGTCGATGAAGTATAAAAGATTTGCAAGATTTTTAAATAAAGTTTTTAGTATAAGGAATTCAGCTCTTTATTTTTATTCATGGTTTCATTCCTTTTAATTGCGGGCGGAAAAATAGTTCATGATATCAGAAATGCTATTCATGATGTATATTCATGATACGAAAACATAAAATATTCATGAAATCATAACCTGTTTTTCTCAATTTGGAGAATAAATGAATTCCCGTGCAGAATTAAAAACGGTTTTTATTGTCCTATTTGGCATCTTGTTCCTATTTCAAAATGGTGCAGGTGTTGTATGGGCCTAATTCTGTGGGTTTTGTACCAAAGACATGAACCCACCAAACGGTCAACGTCCAATCGAAACCTATTGAACCATGCTGAAGCGCGAATTTCGGAAGACCAAAGAAGAAACGAAGGACGAAATGGTAAGTTAAAATATGAGAAAAACGTACTGGAAACGACTGCTCAGGTTCTGATGAAAGGTGTCAATGGCAAATGTCGAGTATGCTACTAAGAACTCGTCCTAAAATTTAACCGACGTATATAAACTGAAATACATAGAAACATTGAACTACTGTTAAAATTTGGATTCATTTCGATAGCTGAGGTCTGTATTCAGATTAATCCTGACACCTTCAAATCACTGTTACTTTTGAAATATTACACGTACGTGGGCTGTAAGCATGTTTAGCGACTGAGAGCATCACTGACGCAAACTATGTATGGCATCATTCAACACTATTTTTAAAACAATAGCTGTCAAAATTTCAGACAGATTTAGAGAGTGGTTTTGTTTTGATGGCTGTTGAAAGTTGTTAAGTTCGATTTTGTTTACAACCATGGAGAAAGGGCATTTTTTTGGATGGGAAGACGTGTGAAGTAATCAAAGTGAAGTCAAATGCCGATTATAAGGACCATGCACCTTCGATGACTATCATCAGATAATGGTTTATGGAATTCATGCGTGACCGAACATTCGCTTTTGATGAAGAGCTTCCAAGCCGATCGATCGAGGTAACTACGGAGGATATGGTTAACAAAATTCATGATCTCGTGTTAGCAGATTGCCGGGTGAAGATCAGAGCGCTGGTTGACACCTCAATTGAATGCATACGAAATATCTTCCACGAAAAATTAGGTATAAGACAGCTATCGGCGAGATGGGTGCCGGTTTGCTCACAGAGGAGCAAGAACAGAATCGCATCACAACTTCAGAGCACTGTTTGGAAAATTTTGAGCGCAATCTAAAAGAGTTTTTACGGCGTTTCGTGACTGTTGAAGAAACATGGATCCATCATTACACGCCTGAAATGAAAGAACTGTCAAAGCTGTGGACTTTCCCCGGTGAACCTGCTCCAAAGAAGGCGAAAACGGTTCCATCGTCCAGAAAAGTCGTGGGCACCGTTTTTTTGAGATTCGCGAGGCATGATCTTTACCGACTATTTGGAGAAGGGAAGGAAAATTACGGGGCAGTTGTATGCTGATTTATTGTTTCAATTCGATGCTGAACTGAAGGAAAAACTACCTCATATGGCGAAAAAAAAATCCTTTCTACCACACTGAAAATTTATTTTCGTAAATTAGCTTTTACTCGTTTTGTAAACATGGATTTTGTACACATAAAAAATGGCTCGTATGTTGTATGAAACATTCATATTACTTTTTATCTGGTGAAATGCTATCAGTGCACCTTTTTAAATACTGCACGAATTGTATTCTGTGAAGACCAGCCAATCGCTGCTTCTCTTTTATCGTACTCATGCATGATGGTGTTACTGCTGGCAATTAAAGCACTGTCGAGAGTTATAACTTAATACCCACGTGATAAAAAAAACGCTGGACTACTCCACGTGGTTGTGGTTTTTTTCTTCAATTACATTTCGAGTCGATAAAGTAGTCAATCATTCATGCAACCACAAGAAAGATGTTGTATTTTGAGTTTGTCACAAAATGTTCGTGGCGCTTTGTATTGTTTTCGTACAATGCATGAATGTTCTTTTTGTGTGAACATATGCTTCGTGCTTTTGACAGTTGCGCGTGTTCCATTAATTACGAGGGCATCTTCTTAAAAACAACAAATCATTTTTTTTGCAAAAACCAACTAATAGGTTCGTTAGTTGTACCTTCGATTTTGTAATATGAACCAATGTTAATTTTCAGAGCATGACAACGCGACAGATCACACATCCGCAATCGCCACTGAAAAACTGGGTGAATTACGCTACGAATGTCATTCTGCCTTATCCACCGTATTATCCTGCGATTTTTGTTTACAAATATGAAAAATGGCTTGGCAGAAAGCGATTCACAACAAACAAGGAAGTCATTGTCGCATTTTGTGGAATTCGACAAATTATATTTTTTTGGATGGCTTAAAAAAGTTGGAATATCGCTGGACTAAATGTATCGAGTTGAAAGAAGACTATACTGAGAAGTTAATTTAAAAAAAGGAAGAAAAGCCCATTTCCTTGCCTAAAACAGGTATTTATCATAAAGCACAAGTTTTGCTGAGGTATAACTGGGTGACTTTAATTGAAAAAATTATATGCTTGGTGTTCATAGTCCATGTTCAGTGTTCAAGATGGCGATGAATGAAAAGCACGTGCGCGAATGGATTTTGTACGGACGTAAGGAACATCTTGAACTACGGGTTATCTAATTTCACTATTCACGGTATGCTCAAATGATCGACGAACTGATCCAGCCATGGAGCGAAATGTGAAGGGGATATTGAAAGAAAGCCCGAATCTCTCTGTTCTGGTGGCACGTTAAATAGCGATGCCACCTGGTTGTGTCCAAAAACCTTGGGACTGAAGTCGTACGAAATAAAATAATGTTTCAAATCGCAACGACAAACAGGCCTTGACATCAAAATCACGGACTCGACATGACATTTGGTGAAGCTTATGTCCGGGAGGTTTTCAAGCAGATTCTAGTGCTTGCCTTCTATTCTGCTATGGCCAGAAGATCTACAGCTGAGCATTTCAGGACAAAGAAGGCATCAACATATCTCAAAAGAATGCCTTGTTTGGAAAACTATTTTCACGTGTGGCAGAAACAGTAAATCTTTCGTCACTACATGCACAATCAGCAAGGAGATTTACCAGAAATATTGGCTGCAGAAGCGTTTTCTAGTATTTTTCAAAAACCACAGAGAGAAATCTTTGGTCTGGTCCGATTTGGTGGCATGCCATTATGCTATAACTATGATGGCAGCAAACCAAGTGAATATTTTATCAACCGCGATTTGATATCGTACATGATAATCATTGATTTGCTCGATAATCCTATGCGAAGTACCGAAAATGAGCACTTAAATCGAAGTTTATACAGTTTTTGTCTGTAAACATTGAATTTTCTGCGTAATCTATAGAACATAAATTTATAAGGGAATGCTAGATTTGGCAGAATGTACTGGGACATTTCATCTAGATTTAAGCCAGGTAACGCCTGAATCTAACCTGTTGTATGAAAGATTGCAAACATTGTTGTATGGCGCATGAGAGATTGCAAACAATTTCGTTGTTATGCCTCATTTCGCTTGGAAATAAACGAGGGTAACTTTACGCGCCTGCTAAAATTCATTATTTTTTTCTGTGAGCTGCTCTCTTTTAACAGTGTTTTTGGCATATGAGGAAATAGTATAATCTAAGTGGTTATGTCACGTGTGAAACTCTTGTTGAAACAAACTATAAATATCAACTTTGTTAGTACTTTTTGCAGTGCCACTTCACATCATCAACCATCCCTTTGCTTACAGATAACCCACGAACTTAGGAAAGTGGATAGCTATCCTAAAGAAATCCCTCTACAAGAAAGTGCAACCAGTGTGTTTGTGCGATGAGCAGCTGGCACGAGCCGACTCGCTACGAGTGCAGCCCTCTCAATCCTAAACCTCGGTGTTGTTGATGTTGTTCTAGTAAGGTCAGATGGCGGATACCTGTTCCAGGTCGGCTGACGATCGACCCGAGTTCATGACGACATTCTTGGCCGCGTAGTCCGTCACGTAGCGGTCGCTGTGCCGTGGGTAGATGTTACCCATCTCCTGTGCACAGCACCACGAACTCCGCGTCGTCAGGATTCGCTTGAATGCCTCGCGGAACTCCGTGTTGAAGATGGAGTAGATGATCGGATTGAAGGCCGAGTTGGAGTAACCCAGCCAGGAGAGCACCTTAAACGTCTGTGGCCCGATGCAGGTCTTGCAGAACGCGGCAATGATATTTACACAGAAGAATGGCACCCAGCAGACGAGAAAGACGCCCATGATGACGCCCACAGTGATGGCCGCCTTGTGGTCTGACACATGATAGGGGGATGACGCCTGGTGTGCCAGCTGTCGGAGTTTCAGCTTGCTCTTGCTCGGTTTGGGCCTCCGTATGCTGCGGTAGCGTTTCTCGCTGATTTCACCCGGTCGCGTCACCGCTCGTATCGATTTGACGTGCTTCTGGGCATAGCAGTACAGTCTGGGTGGGAAAAGAGCAGAGAAAATAATTGGTTATGAAACTTGATTGATTCATTATGGAATGTTGTGTTATTTTGAGATCCAATTTATATGTAATCAATTTCCTTCGAATCTTTACATGCATTCTGATAACATTCGTAGAAATGGAACGTGACTTTTTCTTAAATTTGCCTTGCGCTCGTGTGGGGTGTCGACAGAAAATATAAAAGAAATGGAATTACAAGTGAAACGGTGTAGTAGCACCTCTTGTTCTATAGCTAGTATGCGTGTCTGTTATTAGGCACCAAACAGGAATGTAACATATTCTGAAAAAAGCTTGCAACAACCGTTCCCGTATGTAATCGAACCCCTGCCCTCCCTCAGCAGGGAAAGGTGATGGCCTTCGTGACAGGAATTGCGAATACGGGATTTATGAGATGCTTTTGGAATTCGAGCTCATTTCGAGATTCGTTTTGTGATACCGATTATTTGGATGTGAGCAACGATTTTATTTGAAAAAACTCAACTGCACGGTGGTTTCCTTTTCATTTCCTGTTGTGGTTCATTCGGACCGTCAATTGTGATGTATGAACGTTCATTGGGTTAATTTGCAAACTACTCGTGCGAGGAATTCAATTTATTTTTGATTTCCTGTGTTTCGAGTGTTGCCATACGCGCGGTTCAACATATAGAGACAATTTTAATCGATGACTGTCCTGGAAGGGTGATTGAATTCATGCGATTGACAATAGAGTAGTGGTTTGGGTCACGTACCGTTTCAATCTACATCTACATTATACCGTTGAAATATAATCAACCCTGGAACAGTTTGCTTTTATAAACGTTCATTGCAGTCGTTTGATTTTAGTATCATTAGCTTCTTACAATGTAGAATGCGGAGCCACGCTTGTCGATAATAAAATTCATAGGGTTAGTGTGCCAGTATTGGCCACCTATCAGAAAATCGCTTAAATAAATTTTCACCGCAATAATTATGCAACAGTCTGAGAACATCCAACCATTAGGAAATATGAAATGCCGTTAAAAAATTCAAATGCCACGTTCCTGTGTCCAATACCGTTGCGTTTCCCCTATTTGTTTCAGTTTTCTTGGTATCATCCTTCAACATACCAGTGCCGGCTGAGGAAATAAAAACATTCTACGCGCTCCCTTTCCGTGTGCTTTATAGTGCCATGGTGGCCGTTGTAGATGCTTTCACTCATATTTGCATATGAAATGATCAGGGTAGGAGTATGAAAGTTTACTGTTATGTTACGCCTTTTTTCGTACCTTTTCTTTTCGAGTGGATTTGAATAAGAAAGCATTGGAATATGACTATAAAATATGGGATCCAAATAAACTCACCTGTTCATTCGACCGATGCAAAGATAGGATAGGACTTGCCAGCTGCTCTTTTAAAAATAATGAAAATGACATCCGATATAATGTCTAACGACTGTTCCAGAAAGTATAATAACACGTTATTTTAACGGTCACTTTGAATATAATGAAATATTTCAACATGTTTTGGCTGCGTCCTTTTGTTTGCACATTTCTGAGTGACATAGCATCAAAAAGTGCTCAGTTTTGTGTTACCAGCGATTTCCGTTCGGGATGTTGCGAAAAAACTAAGGACCTCGTCGAGTAACGCCATTCGTGCCAAAGAAAGACTTAGGCTAAAATCATACCGAACGCCGAAAAAACCCAAAAGAAACTCAAAACAGGCCGCGTCCGTGAAACCATGGGCCCGCAAACTCTACGATTCGTTATTGTGTAGAAGTTCGGGGTGTATAATAATGGACGATGAAACGTATGTGAAACTAGATTACTGACCAAAATTCTTTACTGTAAGCGAAGACAAAGACATCCCCAAAACGGAAAAGGCATTTTTTATCGAAAAATTCAGTAAAAAGGTTATGGTTTAGCAGGCAATATACGAGTGTGGTAAGACATCTAGTCCGTACATCACAACGGAGACGATAAACACTCAGAAATACGTTAAGGAATGTCTCCAGAAGCGATTATTGCCGATGATCAGGCAGCACGAAGGTCAAGTAGTGTTTTGGCCTGCTTTGGCGTCATGTCATTACGCAAAGGACACTTTAGAATGGTACAAAAGTCAAAATGTATGTTTCGTGCCGAAAGACATGAATCCGCCGAACTGCCCGAAGGCACGGCCAATCGAGACTTTTTGGGCTTTAACCAAAGCAAAGCTTCGAAAATTCATAAAACTAGCGGACGACATCCAAAAATTTAAAAAAGATTGGCCAAAAGTGGTTAAAATGGTGGGAAGTACCACTATGCAGAAGCTAATGGGTCATGTCCGAGGAAAAGTCCTAGGCTGTGCTTAAATGTTTTTATTAAACAAGAGTAAAATATCATATAATACACAAATACAAATATGATTTGCCAAATAAAATTATTAACACTTAAAAAAAAAACATTTTGAAAGTGTGCCTATACTTTCTGGAACAGTCTATATGTTTAATGTCACGTAGTTCAAGAAACGACTGAGTTTTGTGTGTATATAGTTGTAACTCAAAAATTGATTGTATTGTGCGTTTGGGTATTCAATATTATGCCCATTAGCCGGCAATGGGTTTTCAACAATCCTTGAAGTGATTATTGAATGCCATTTTAACGGGGAATAATTTAAAAAAGAGAAGGATTTTAATTCTCTCATACCAAACCACAAACGTGCACAGAGAAAAGAGAAGTTATGTGAATGAATGCTCTCTGTCTCCCAAAAAGAATCACATGTTTTGGTTTGTTTCAACTTGTTTAGTTGTGTTCAAAATGCCGTCGAAGCAAGAAGCATTACGCGAGCGGATTGTACAGTTCTGTCAAACGAACATAAATCACGGAAAAAAGTTCACGTTTTAGAAGTAAAAGGAATTTTATAAAATAACGTTTTAAGATCTCTGTAAACATCTTTATTATAGTGGCTTTCAGCTGGTTCGCCAAACATCGTTGATCACAGTCTGTGTAGATTCTCATAAACCTTCATAAAATATTAAAGCTTTTGGAACCTCTTTGTGCCATATTAAAAGCAAATTTCCAGTGACTTTCATAAAACTTCACTAAAACGTAATAACATAGACTAACTCTAAGACCAGTAGGTCCCGAACAAATACGGTTTTTTTCTCCGCTCACACCCAAAAGTTGAAATTGTAGCAAAAAATGCAATTGCAGTTTTTGCAATCATATCTTGAGAAATCCGCATGATTCTGAAAAGGTAATTTTGCCCATCATGATCCACAAAGCTTTTTATGGAATAGACAAAGCCGTGCAAGTGTGTGCAAGCGGTTATCTCTGTGTGCTTAGTGCCTCGACACTCGCAGCAACCGTTGGGTTTTTGTTCAACCGTCAACAACTTCTCAATATGGGTGAGACAATGACACAGAACGCCGCTACGCCATTTGCCACTGTTGCTATTCCGCTGTCAAGTGTTCTATTTTTATTTTCACTCGTCATCACACTCCCATCTCCCTCTCATCAAGTCACCGTGAAATAAACGAAGCCATGTAAGTGTGTGCGACCGACATTTGCTTCACTGTTGTAACGTTGAGTGCCTCGACAACTTCGCAACTGTAGAGCTTTTATTCCGCTTACCTCAAGTTGTTATGGTGGCTGGATGGTTACAATGTAGAGCCGTCACGCTGACGGTCGCGGTTCGAATCTCAGTTTCGGAACGGAATCCTTCGACAGACGTGTTTGCTTGCAGAGCACGTTGGTCGAAAACGCCCCCGTGAACACAAGACCAGAACAAGAAGAATCATCTACGTCATCTGCAGCTTGTCATCCGCAACGACGAGGAGCTGAACAAACTTTTCTCCGGTGTGACCATTTCACAGAGTGGTGCCCTGCAGCCCAAGAAGACTGAAGAAAATTTCAACGCGAACCCATGTTATCAACAAAAATCTGTCCTTTTAAGGACGACCAAACCAAGTTGCCAACTAAAAGCGTATGTTTGATAGAAATTTCTCTTGAGCTCATAGAAATTTTCATTACCACGCACCGCCTCAATATGGTGTTAAAAAATCCGCGTCCCGGAGAAAATGGCCAATTCAATCGGCCACATCATCTTCGTGGTCATGTGGTTAGCGGCGTCACCCGTCGTTCATTGCCATGAAGTGAGGATTCGATTCCCGCTCCAGCCTGTGGAACTTTTTGCAACCCGAAAATGTCCAAACTGGTCCACTTGGTGTTAGGTTAACGGGACCCTCCCCTGGATTTGGGCAAAAATACGGCAAAGTTTGTATTTTTTTGTGTGTGAGACTTTTGGTGAACTTTTGGTCTTGACGAATCAATTCGATTATTATTCAAAATTTTAAAGAGATAACCATTTTGTGAAAATGGCGGCTACAAAATGGCGATTTCCGTAATCTTCTGCGCGCAAAACATGGGCGACAACTTCAAGCCTGCAGCATCTTGTAGTGGACTAAATCAAATCTAGTTATTATTTCTGAAAGATAACGGCTTGAATCAAATTTCAGACAATTTAAACTTAAACTCATTGCATAGTGATCATTTGAAATGAAAAGTTAAAATTTTCGCTACTTTTTTTCATATCAACTTTGTTCAAAAATTAAAAATGATTAATTATTTATGCCAATTTTTAGTTCCAGCCGTACGAAATATTATAACCTTTCAAACAGCTATTTTATGGAGGGAATCGGATTAATAGTTCAAGCCCGGGGCAACATGGCTTTGAGAAATCGCCATTTTGTAGCCGGCATTATGAATTTTCACAAGTCTTTTATCTCTTTGAAATTTTGAATAACAATTAAATTTAATCGTCAAAACCGGAAATTCGTACGCCTTTTCATTCTCCCACAAAAAAAAAAAATAATACAAACTTTGCCTTATTTTTGCCCAAATCCAGAGGAGGGTCCCCTTAAGTTATTCGTTGTAATGCGTTCTATGTTCAATGTTTAGTCTGTACAAATTCGAGATGAAGACGGTGTAAATTTCAATCATGAACCATGTTCTTTCCGTAAACAACTAAAATCCGTTCTTTTCAGGACAACCAAATCAATTTCACTTGAGCTCATTGAAATTTCCATTACCACGCATCGGTTGTTTGAAAAGCAACGTCTCTGAGAAAATAGCCGACATTTTTTATAAGTATCCATATATAAATCTCTATTCGCGTTGTTAACACTAGCCATCACGTTGGATATTCAATAAACGAAGTATTAACAGTAAATTCGAGCCGAGATGCAACACAGAAGACCGAATATTTACACATTTATTCAGTGTACGGGGTAGGTTAGTAGTTCCTACACTGAAAATTTATTTTCGTAAAGTAGCTTTCACGCGTTTCGTAAATAAACATGGTTTTTGTACATAGAACAAATGTCTCGTATATTGTATGAAACATTCATAATGCTTTTTATCTGGTAAAATGGTATCATTAAACCTTTTTGTAAAATTCACGAAATGAATTTCGTGAAGACCAGCCAATAGTTGTTTCTATTTAATACCTTACTCATACATGATGGTGTTGCTGCTGGTAAAGGGTGATACGGTCAAAATTTGGTCAAGGGAAAACGCGTGTAAATCGGTGAAATCGTTTATTTAAATAATCAAATTAAATTTCTTTTTCAAGTTCAATTAGTATAAAATTCAGGAAAAATATTCAGTTAGGCTTCCGCTTTTCCAAATCCGAATTGCCGGGCCTTACGCTTGACCCCTGCCATCAGATTTTGTACAGCCACCTTGTCCACCTTCTTCGCCGCAGAAAGCCAGTTTGCCTTGAACTGCTGCTCGTCCTTAGCAGTTTTTTTGGTCTTCTTTAGGTTCCGCTTGCCAATAGCCCAGTATTTCTCAATTGGGCGGAGCTCTGGCGTGTTGGGAGGGTTCTTGTCCTTGGGAACCACCTGCACGTTGTTGGCGGCGTACCACTCCATGGCCTTTTTACCGTAATGGCAAGATGCCAAATCCGGCCAATACAGTACGGAACAACCGTGTTTCTTCAGGAAAGGCAGCAGACGTTTATTCAAACACTCTTTCACGTAAATTTCTTGGTTGACAGTCCCTGAAGCTATGAAAATGCTGCTTTTCAAGCCACAGGTACAGATGGCTTGCCAAACCAGATATTTCTTTGCGAACTTTGACAGTTTCGTGTGCTTGGAAATATCTGCTACCTTTCCCTTCCTTTGCCGTATAAAACTCCTGTCCCGGAAGCTGCTTGTAGTCGGCTTTGACGTAGGTTTCGTCGTCCATTACCACGCAGTCAAACTTCGTCAGCATCGTCGTGTACAGCCTCCGGGATCGCGCTTTGGCCGTCGTATTTTGTTTATCATCGCGATTTGGAGTCACTACCTTCTTGTAAGTCGATAGTCCGGCTCGTTTTTTGGCTCGATGCACGGTTGTAGACGATACACCCAGCTTATTTGCGGCATCTCGGGGAGATAGGTTAGGGTTTCGCTTGAAACTACCGGCAACTCTCTTTGTCGTCTCAGCGGCTTCCGGTTTTCGATTTCCCTCGATCCAGACTTCCTGGCTGTCGACAAACGTTCCCCAAACACTTTAATTACATTTGTAACGGTTGATTTGGCAACTTTTAGCGATTTTGCCAACTTTGCGTGCGAGTAGCTCGGATTTTCGCGATGCGCGAGCAAAATTTTGATACGCTGCTCTTCTTGCTTGGACGGCATTTTGACAACTGAAGAGTGAATTCCAAAATCAAAATAGGAACAACATTCTACACACACGCACCTTCAAAATGAGGGGTGTTCAGGTTTTTTAAATGCAAAATTGAAAGAAATACGTCAAGTTGATATTGACCAAATTTTGACCGTATCGCCCTTTATGGGCGGGAATAATTTATCTTTCCCAAAATAAAAATAAATGCGATGTCGAGAGCTATAACTTCATGCTCATTAATCAAGCATCTTCTCACGAGTCAGCCTGGTCTAGTGGGATAATCCACGGATTCAGAATCAGCACTTCCCAAAAATACAGGTTCGAATCCCATGTCAGAAACATTTAAAAACGCTGGACATCGTAATAGCGTTTTTTTTTGTCAATTACATTTCGAGTCGATAAAGTAGATCTGTCAGTTCTTCATGCAACCACCAGAAAAACGTTTCTTATTAATTTGTGACCAAATATTCGTAGCACTTTGTATTGTTATCGTATAATGTACGAATGTTCTTTCTGTGTCAACAAAAGCTTCGTGCTTTTGACAGTTGCGCGTGTGCCATTAATTACCCAAGCAACACACATGTTTTATAGCTGGTGAAAATACTTTTATACGACTAGATTTGGTTGCATAGAAGCTTACTCAACACAATAACATGAAGATGTGTTACTCGGGTACGAATGTATCTTCACAAAAACTACAAATCAGTTTCGTTGCAGAAAACAACGAATGGATTTGTGAGTATTACCTTCGATTTTGTATTATAAACTAAAATTAATTTTTAGTGTAGTTGTACATACACTGAAAATATATTTTCGTAAATTAGCTTTCACTCGTTTCGTAAACATGGATTTTGTACATAGAACAAATATCTCGTTAATTGTATGAAACAATCATGTTGCTTTTCATCTAACAAAATGCTCTCGTTACTCCTTTTTTGTACAATGCACAAAATTAATTTCCTGAAGATCAGCCAATCGCTGCTTCTCTTCGAACGTACTCATTAAGGTTCGTGTTCGTGCTGGGATGATGGGAAGCATTAATTTATTTCAAAATAGAAATGAAAGCGCTGTCGAGAGTTAGAACCTTATGCACAATAATCAAGAAACTTCTCACGAGTCAACATGGCCTAGTGAGACCGACCACGAACTCAATAACACCTCTCCCTGAAAATGCAGGATCGAATCCCCCATGCCACGAACAACCTTTCGTGGTTGCGTCTTTTTTTTCGATTATATTTTGAGCCGATAAAGTAGATTTGTCAGTCGTTCATGCAACCACCAGAGAGACGTTCCTTTTTTATTGGTAACAAATTACTCGTAGCTCTTTGTATTGTTTTCGTAGAATGAACAAATGTTCTTTCTTTGTTAACAAATTGTTAGTGTTTGTGACAGTTACGCAAGAAGCATTAAATACGAAGGTAGCTTCTTAAAAAGTACAAATCAGTTTCGTTGCAGAAAACAACAAATAGATTTTTTAGTCTTTCCTTTGATTTCGTAATATAAACGAAAATTAGTTTTCAGTGTAGGCACATAATGGATTAGTTGCAGATAATAGATTAGGTTAGTTGCTGGTAGTTATCACACTGAAAGTTAATTTTAGTTTATATTACAAAATCGAAAGTAATACTCACTAATGCATTCGTTGTTTTCAGCAACGAAACTGATTTGTTCTTTTTATGAAGATACATTCGTAATTAATTGCACGCGCAACTGTCAAAAGCACGAAGCTTTTGTTGCCACAGAAAGAACATTCGTACATTGTACGGAAACAATGCAAAGAGTTACGAATATTTTGTCACAAATTAAAAAGAAACGTCTCTCTGGTGGTTGCATGAAGGACTGACAGATCTACTTTATCGATTCAAAATGTAATTAACAAAAAAAAAGCGCATCCACGTGGAGAATTGTCCAGCGTTTTTTTTATTGTTTCAGACATGGGGTTCGAACCTGAATATTTGGAAAGTGCTGATTCTGAATCCGTGGTTGATCTCACTAGGCCACGCTGACTCGTGAGAACATGTTTGATTAATGAGCATAAAGTTATAGCTCATACATGAGTACACCATCATACATGAGTACGGTATAAAAGAGAAACAGCGATTGGCTGCCCGGATAAAAATTACCATACAATTACAATACAATAACATAAAATAACATTAAAATCTATTTCCGACCATGAATCTTATTGTTCGTGAAACAGATAGAGGAAAAATGCAGATTGTCATTACAATAGATCTACAATTCACGCCATATGCTTGGATTTTCAACAATTGTGAAACAATACAATTAATAGTAATTAACTCAAATTTGTTCGGAAAATAATGATTTTTTCTATAGTTAAGATACATAACAACCCCCCTTTTCTATTGTCAATGTCTCAGTTTACATTAGATTCTATTGTGGTAACAATAACTCCTATTGTCATCTTACCGTTGTGAACAATAATATTAATTTTACATACTATAGATTCTATTGTATGGTTACAATACATTCAACTGTAAATCTATGAGATTTTTTTATTCGGGTGGTCATCACGAAGTTCATTTCGTTCATTTTACAAAAAGGTGTAATGATAGCATTTCACCAGATAAAAAGCATTATGAATGTTTCATACAATATACGAGACATTTGTTCTATGTACAAAATCAATGTTTACGAAACGCGTGAAAGCTGCTTTACGAAAATAAATTTTCAGTGCAAATGTGAGCTCTAACTTTTCTGGCCAATATTCACTAACTCTCAGTTTTAGAAGCAAGTGTGTTCATATCTCAGGGGTTTTCAGGCCCTGATAAGGGCCGTTTTTCTGTTGCCTGAGTTGAGAAGATGCGAATTAAACCGCCGAAACCCCTGTCGCGCTAATGAAAACTGATGATTTCATTTCCACGCTGGCGTCTGGCGTAACAACTGAGGCCCGGGTCCTATTGTATAGTTTGATTCGCATTTCCTTCGTTAATATCCCCTTCCTGTCATGGTATGGTACCCGATGCCTTTATATAAAACTGACCTGGCATGCCGAGCAGCTATCAGCAATACATATCAACTCTAAACAGCAGCACACTCTACTACCTAGCAACAGGAGTGTGACAATAAGAGGACCAAAATTATTCACGTCACCTGCTGCTGTCCATCCGCAACGACGAGGAGCTGAATAAACTTTCCTCCGGGTTGACCATTTCACAGGGTGGTGTCCTGCCAAATGTCCTGCAGCTCAAGAAGACTGAGAAGAAAATTTCAATCGTAAGCTATGTTCCATGTACACAACTATACAACTAAAATAACTTAAATCCGTCTTTTTCAGCACGATCAAATCAAGTTGCCAACCAAAGAGCTGTTTGATGGAAATTTATTTTGAGCTGATCGAAATTTTCATTACCACGCATCGGCCCAACATGGCGTTGCTTAAAAATGGCCAAATCAATCACCCACATCATCTTCGTGGTGAAGTGGTTAGCGGCGTCGCCTGTCGTTCAAGCGGTTTCCATGAAGTTGAGGTTTCGATTCCCGCTCCAGCCTGTGGAACTTTTTGCAAAATGAAAATGTCCAAACTGGTCCACCGGGTTTTAGGTTAAGATGTTCGTAATTTGCTCTACACCCAACATAAAAAAGCAAGATTGTAATATAATTTCGCACGATTTTGTTCCATTTCGTGCTTTGGATCGTAAGTTGGAGGAAAAATCCAACATTGGTTGTGGGCTAAAAAGCAACACAGCAATTCGCTTTGAAAAATTAAATATGTGCGGGAGGTTGTGCGCAGTGGTTGAGTAAGAGATGGGAGCCCAAAAGTCAGATGAACAAAATAAAACGTGAAAATTCGAGACCGTGATTGAAACCGTGGCTGTCAACATGGTGCCCTTCATGGCAACCATTCAGCCACTTTGACAAACTAAGAGCTTTGTAGTAGAAACCTTATATTTGGTTCGCTTGGCGAGGAATTCAGAGTTCAGCATAGAAGCAAATGGATATATTTTACACCAAGCTGTGTGCAACCTGTCGCTATCACACACTTGCATAGCTTTGTTTATTTCATAAAACGCTTTATCGATGATCAGTGAGAACAAAAATAGAACACTTGACGGCGGCATTACAACAGCGGTCAATAGCGTGGCACCATTTTGTGCTATTGACTCATCCATATTGTATATTGATATGTTGATGATGATTGAATAAGGACACCTCAGCCGATAAATTTGTTTCGAGCTAGCTTCATTTGTACCATAAAATGCTTTGTGGATCAAAATGGGCCAAATTGCCTTTTCGGAAACATGCGGATTTCTCAAGATATGATAGCAAAAACTGCAATTGCATTTTTTTTGCCAGCTTTTCAACTTTTGGGTGTATGTTCATTGTTCAGTCTGTACAATCTGCAGAAAGTTCTGTAAATGCCTATTTTTATCGTAATAATACGTGTTGCCAATCACTCAGGCTGTACTTATCAGCTCAAGAAGACTGATAAGTACATTTTAATCGCGAATCATGTTCCCTCCGTAAACACAGGACCCTCTTAACACTAACAAGTACGTTGGACATTCAACAAACAAACTAACATTAACTGTTAATTCAAGCCGAACTGCAGTTTCTATAAATTTTCATAGCGAACCAATAGCGGAAGAAGAACCGGAGCCTCACACACCAATAGCATAGGGTTTCATGGTTCTTTAGACTGAATAAAATATAGTAGAAATTTATCAATTCGATGACATCAATTTCTTCACATCAACAAGCAGTCCTACGTCAACTTTGCAGTTATGTCACTGACATGACTCACTCTTTCGTTTTTAAAAAATAGTCTTGGGGCTTATTTTTAAATTATTAATTTTTAAAACTTTAGTGATAATACAATTAAATTAGGTGGTTGATCCTGTTAATTACCAAACCTTTGAAGTATATTACAAGATGAACAATAAATTGGAAAACAAAAGCTTTATCATAATATCTGAAGTTTATATAAAAATTTCTGGATTTCATTAAACAAAATACAATGTATTGCTCAAAAATTATTTTAATGTTAGATGGAGCAGCGGCCCATTATAACTTTGCCAGCGTGTGCAATATCAAGTCAATAAATGGATTGGAACGTCTCATGACAAAGGTTCATGTAATGCTATCTGTGGTAATCTCAAGCGAATGGCAAAGAGAGCAAGCCTTGCTCAGGATTATGGAAACACAATCATAACTCCTCGAGAACTATATGACTGGGCAGTTGAACAGTCAAATATAAGTATTACAAACTTGAATTTCTGCTGCATAGCAGCTGAACAGTATGCAAAAATGTCAGAAGAATTTGAGGAGCCACGTAAAGACAATACCTGTAACACAGGTTCATTGCTTTGTACCTATTTTAGAAAATCAAATTTCCGCTTAAAGGTTTTCTAATTCAAAGGATATTCCAAAGAAATTCACTTTGGATGTAAAAGATTTATAAATTATAAATGAATTTATGTTAATTACTAATACGTGAAGATGTACATATAAAAAATAAATAAAATATAACATTAACTAAGCAAACACCTATGAGTTTTCATTGACATAAAGAGTACTTGAAAAATTCATATAGTATCATATTTGAATCGTCTTTAAATGGAAATGCATCATGTCTTATCAAATTAGATTTTTTTAAATTAATAAGACTTGATGCATATCCATTTAAATACGATTCAAATGACGTCCGCTATTCTTTTAGATTCATCAGATCCCCTCTATTACAATTTTTCCCATACCTTTTACTCATTCTGTAACAAATCTTGACATTCCTTCTGCCCCTTCCAACCCCCCCTTTCCCAAATATATACGGAGCCATATTTGAATCGCCCCTTAAAATAGGAACATCCGAACAAACAGTTATGAATGACTTGTACTTAAACGTACACTTTTGGTTCTTTTTACTGATGTCAAGCGAAATGTAATGTTTTTGACCCTTTTCAAATGTAAGTCTAGATGATTATTCTTTTTTAACCAAATGTTCAATGCATTCAATTCTTTATGACTGCTAAATTTTATTGGTTTCTATAGGGGTGATGAAGGCTAGACGATTTGCGTGATACACGGAAAAAATATGACATGAAGAAGTTACTCTAATTGTTATGTTTTTGTATTCTCCGTGCGTGGAGTAACGATTATGATGTAGAAAAAGATGTTCGCTCATCACCATGAGGCACCAAGAGTGGACAGTAATGTTTGCTAGAATGAAAGATATGAAGAGAAAGTGTTGAAAGTTCCGTCAGTGTACGGTAGGTAGGAAATAGAATAGATGTGTTGTCACCTTTTGCCTGTTGAGGTGGCGGATACGTCCGTGCCTCGACCTAACCCGCAGTGGGATGTTAGACAAAGGGTGACGTCTTTGGTTCGAGTACTACTTTACCCATGTCCTTTCGCTCAATTTTCAATACATCTATTCTATTTCCAACGTACCGTACACTGACGGAACTTTCAACACTTTCTCTTCATATCTTTAATTCTAGCAAACATTACTGTCCACTCTTGGTGCCTCATGGTGATGAGCGAACATCTCCTTCTACATCATGAAAAATTTGTTGTTAGCAAAATTTTTTTTTCCTTGAAAGTGCCCATCATGCAATGTATGGCGAACTTTTAAACAATTATATAAACTTTATTAAAAAAATGTCGTCCAATTCTCAGTTTGCCATTTCTTGCAATGTTTGGCGAACTTTTAGACAATTATATTACCTCTATTAAAAATTTCGTTCCATTTGAAGATAGCCACTTTATTGCAAATGGACTTCATATTTTAAAATATTGTTTTAGTATATAAAAATTAATTTTACAATTTTTAAATTTGTATTTTATAAAAGCCAAGACGATTTTCTAAAAGTCATTTTTTTGTGAGTCTTTTTTGTTGAGTTATGTTGACATGAAAAATTTGTGTTGGCAAAACTTTTTTTCCTTTAAAGTGCCCATCTTGCAATGTATGGCGATCTTTTAAACAATTATATAAACTTTATTTAAAAAAATCGTACAATTCTCAGTTAGTCATTTTTTGCAATGTATGGCGAACTTTTAAGGAAATATATTGCCTTTATTTTTAAAAAATTGTCCAATTCTAAGATAGGCGTTTTTTGCAAATGGACTTTAAATTTTAAAATATTTCTTTTTATCGTGTAAGAATTGCTTTTACAATTTTTAGGAAAGTTAGGACGATTTTCTAAAAGTCACCCATGCATCATTTTGTTGTAAGTCTTTTTCTTTTTAAGTTACGTGGATTTAAAGAAAATCGATCAAACAACTTAAGCCCTTTTCAAATGGTTGTCTACATGAATATTGAAAAAAACAAGGTACGAAAGTTACTTGAAAAGACATAGTCTACATACCCACAATGTTTTATTAGATTCTGAGAGGGTGCTGTCAACCACTGAATGAGTTGGCGTGAAATTCGTCCATAGCCCTTTACCACAAAACTTATTCTCAACATTTTCCACGATTTCCTTACCCTCGTTCAATCAACCGACAGCCGATTCCGTTTTTGTCTCACTAAAACAGCTCAGTGCTTGTAATCTCAAAAGCTACTACAACTCTATCAATCATGTGATTCTTCCGGAGGTACCCAAATCACTCCCATTGGGTACATTTAATCTCCCGGTTGCCGAAAGTCCGACTAAAAAAGAAAGGCCACCCAGCAAGAGAATGCTCTTTTTAACCTTTTTAATTGAAATCGCTTTGCCGTCCTGATATCTGCCTATCCACGCGTTTCTTCACATTTTTGCAGGGATCCGTACCTAGCGGAAGCGGAAGTCCGGAAGGAAGCGGTAGAAAATCGTCCGTAATCCATTCTCCCTCGGCACCGCAGTTAAGAACTAAGTAGGTTGCTTCGGGTTCCGACCGGGACTCATTCTAAATCCCGTTAGTAAGTAAATAAAAGAGCGAGGCG
>JASCZW010014603.1:0-22506 GCA_034211315.2 Aedes japonicus
GTCACGAGAAAAAACACCGTCGAGACTCCTAATTCAGCGATGATGATTGCCGAACAGTGACGTAGTTCCAGCCCGTACAAAAAAAGCGACAAGCGCTGGAAGTCCAACGCGAACTCACATTAAAACTTATAATTGAAGTATTTTAAAATAACGGATTAACCTTTTTCCGTTCGAAACAACATATTCAAATTTTTAACAAGAACGCGACTAGTTTGGAATAATGTCCGCTGAAAGTAAAACTACTACGCAAAAAACAATCGAGTAGCTTAACAACACGCGCACTTCTGTTCTCCAGCCGATTTGTTAGCGAAACGGCTGAGTCAGAGCGGCTTCACGCGATTAATAAACTTCCTAATCGTAACAAACAAAGGTTGTCTTTCTAAAAATCGAAATTCGTATGCTTGAAAAAATAAAAAGAATGGCAGTGGCGTTTATGCCTGCCGAAATTATCTGCTATAATGGAATATATATATATCTATACTTTTTGGCTCTTTTAACCCCCCCCCCCCCCCATGACGGGCTGCGCCAGCAGTCCGAGCTTTTGTCATTATATTGTACGCTAAGCTGCCATGCCATATAGAAGAGGGTTACCCCGGTGCAATTTTTTATGGCATGCTAAATCGAAAGAAAACGTATAACGTTGCAAAGGTCCTGAAGGCACCGAACCAGAGCGATAAACAGAACTCGGTGGCCAAAACTCGTGCAAGAGAACTGTACGGGGAGTGGCTCACAAAACCGTTCTGCATTGTGATGGACGATGGGGCCTACATTAAAGCCGACACCAAACAAAATGCCAGGACGGTAACGCTACGTCGCCACCTCTGGGGTTGGCCGGTCCGGAGAGTGTACGGCGAAGAAAACTGGTTTGCGAAATTCGCCAAAAAATTCCTTGTCCGGCAAGCGATCTGGCGGATGTGACAAAACGAGTCAGCCCCTTCATCACCTCTGGGACCGCTCAACGGACAAATCTACAAGGACGAATGCCTCCCAGAAACGACTTCGGCCCTTCTTGAGATCTCACGATGGCCCGACACCGTTTTGGCCGGATTTGGCATCTTGCCACTATGCCCAGCCCGTCTTAGACTGGTACAGAGATAATAATGTAGTTTTTGTACCAAACGACGTCAACCCTCCGGCGTCTCTCCGGAACCTCGCCCAATTGAAAAAATTTTGGTCAAATCATTACAAGGCTCGTTAAAACTCCAAAACTGATAGAAAATGAACTTGAACTAAAAAAGAAAGTGTGGTTGGTAGCAAGTAAGCAAGTCGGTCCTATCATTGCCCAAAATTTTGATGAAAGAGGAGTCAAGGAAGGCGAAGGTGCGGGCATTTGGGTTGGGAGAAGAGGTTCAATAAACCAAATGATGCCAAAACTTAACCATTTAGTAGTACTTTATTTCCAGAAAGTTTTTTAAAGAATCGGGGCTCAAGGAAAATTTTTGGTGACCTATTTTGTGTGTCCAAATTTCATCTGAATACAGTCTTTACTTTGTAATTATCCTTGCGGTGCGATAATGTGTTCGCTAGAAGCACAGAGAACAGACGTCCAAGCTCAAGCGACCGCTTGTGATCATAAACGGAACTGTCGATTCAAATTAGTATGGAATGTTTTATGGAGTGGCGCTAGTGTTTCAATTTTGACATAGGGACATTGACAGAATTGTTCTGTTACGTCATCAATGTTGGTAAACAAAAACATGGTCAAAGGATGAAATGATGAAAATATAGAATACTATTTGCACACAAATCAGCAATCAGCAATCATTGGAAAACAAACCAACCAGGTTTACCAAAACAATGATTTGTTAATTACAAAGTTAATTACATTACAGTGGTGCGGCAGAAAATAATGCGAAAATGTTCAAACTTGAGTATTAGGTTCATTTGTGTAGCTAGTGACTAATTTCTGTCGAAAGTGTATTTGTTGTATGTTTACTTTCAACTGCTGCATCCAAACATTCTATTTGTTTTAGTTGCAAATTCGTCAAAATGTTCGCGAAAGAAGTGATCACCAGTTTGTTGCTCGCCCAGAAGAAGGCGAAAGAGATTGCCAAGGTGGTAGGGTGCCATTTTGGCAACAGTTTACCGCATAAAAGTTCCTGCAGTATGGTCATAAGCAGCGGAAGCAGCCAGGTCCGAGGCAAAAATTGCTCGCAACCCGATGCGTGTCTCCATAAGAAAACTTGCCCAAAGGAAGCCATTGATTGCCGGAGAAATCACGCGGGAGAATCGTCAAAGAAGAACTGCATGCAACCTTCCAGGAAGCCAGAGTGAAACGCCACTTGATTACGGACCGGGTCAAGAACCATGAGTGACTCGTTCCAAGAGATTGCTTTCCTTGTTGAAGAAAGAAAAAATGATAATCCTGTTCTCCGACGAAAAGCTATTCAGCGTCGATGCTGTGGTCAACAGCCGCGCCGACCGGTTCATTTCACCGCAGAAAATGGAGAACGTTCCGGAAAAAGTGAAATTCAAATGTCAATCTAATCATCCGGCTGGTGTCATGATGTTTGGCTTGATGGCGTCCAACGGTTTGAAAATGCCGCCTGTTTTCATTGATGCTGGAGTTAAGATCAATACCAAAGTGTATATCGGTATTTTAAAGGACCAAGTGCTTCCCTGGGTGAAGGCCAACTTCTCCGAGGACCAAAACGTTGTCTTACAGCTGGATGGAGCGCCGTGTCACACGTCCAACCGAACCCAACATTGGTTGAACGATAACATGAAGTCTTGGTCGAAGAATTTGTGGCCCCCTAGCTATCCAGATCTTAATCCATTGGATTATTCAATTTGGGCATATGTTGAAGCACGAGCCTGTAAAACATCACACCCTAGTGTAAAAACCCTGAAGTCAACCATAACACGCACATGGCAGTCAATATCGGAGGCTTACGTCCGAAAGACATGCTCTGGCTTCCGGCGTCGGCTCGAGGATGTTATTAATAAAAATGGAGGACACATTGAATAAATTTGTTTAAAAGGACATTATAAAGATAACTGCATTCGAAAATGTTGATATTATTGCTTGAATTAGTTGAAAACGGGATTTGAAATAAATAGAACAAATGTTTGCATTATTTTCTGCCACACCCTGTACAATGCTATGATATGGATTCAAACCCATTCAATAAGTGTCCTGGAAGATGAACTAAAATTATGAGATAGTCTTGGGGTATTCTCTGCAAAACAAATTAACTAAACTTTGTATAGCCCGTAAAGCTACTGTTACAATTGTAGACCTGAAGCTTTGAAGGACAGTTTGAATGACCTGAAACTAACAAGGTTACCTTATGATGTCTGTAGACGTGTAAGAATATTCATTGAATATGTTTGAATATTTATCGTAGCTTTGCATAGCCCAAAAGGTTACGGTTACTACTGTTTATCTTAAGTTCTGGACTTAAGGTCCATTTTTTTAAATTGATCATCGCAGTCTGATAATTTGATAATCTGAAAATGACTGGTGACCTTACAGAAGATTTACTGCATGGGTTTGAATCTATATCGTCACCTTTCACAGATTACAAAGCTAATGTTTTGACTATAGATCCCAATTTGGTGACCTGAAACATCCCAAGATATCTAATTATATCTGTTGACCTCCCATAAGACACACTTAATTTGATCAAATACATAATGTTCCTTTGTTTACTCCAGAAAACTATAATTACAACTATAGATTTTATGTTTTGAATTCCAGGATAACCTTGGATAACCTAGAAAATCCAAAGACTATTTCCTAATGTCTGTTGTTTCAATACACATCGTACATAGCCCAAAAAGATGTTGTTACAACTGTAGGTCTCAAGTTCTAATCTCAAGGATAGTTCGAATGGCCTAGAACATGTTGTATTGATTTTAAATGTTTGTTGACGTTGACGTATAGAAATATTCTTGTCACGTAACTTTGTGTAGCCCAAAAAATTACTGTTACTACCGTAGCTTTCAAGTTTTAAACTCCAGAACAGTTAAGATTACCCAGAGGATCACCAAGTCATTAATTAATGATCGTTGACCTTTCAAAAGATTCATTGAATATGTTTGAATACATATGATCACGTTATATAGTCCAAAAACCAACTGTTACAACTGAAGATCTTATGTTTTGAACTTAAGGACAGTTTGTATGACCTAGAATATCCCAAAATTTTCACATAATGTCTACTACAGCTATCTCAATGAATATGGTTCAATGCATGTTGTATCTGTGCACACTTTTAAAACCCACTGTTACAGCAGTAGATCTAATGTTCTATACTCAAGGATAGTTTGAATGACCAAGGTCATCACAGTTTATAAAAAAATCACTGAATATGGTTGAATATGTAGCGTAATCCAAAAGCCATAGTTACTACTGCAGATCCTAAGTTCTGAACTCAAGGGCAGTTTGGTTGACCTAACATCACAAAATTATCAAATAATGAGTGTTGAAGTTTCAAAAGGTTCATTCAATATGTATTGTAACCTTATATAGCCCTTGAAGCTACTGTTACCACTGTAGATCCTAGGTTCTTCACTCAAGTTCATTTTGAATAACCTAGAACATCATAGTAAGATGCAAAAATATTTAATGTTTATCAACGAGAAACATTCTATATCCAAATTCTAAAACAACGCGTTGCAACGCTTTACACTATTAATAGGGCATTTATTTTTTCTTCCTGAACTTCTTCAAAATTAAGGATGTTCTAGGTCGTCAATTAGGCCTTAAGCGCAGATGTTTTTTTTATATTTCCACATAGAAGAAATGATGTTTAACAAATTTGCCGAAGAAAAATTTGTTCACTTTTATTCAGTCTGTGATTCTATACAGCCATTTTCCCTTTGGGGTCATACATGAACCCTAAGAACTAGAGGAGTTAGTATAATTTTAAGACAAGGATTTATAAGTTTTTCAATAATATGTGGCCCGAAATAAACAATATTCTTCATTAAATTTGATATGTAGAAACATTTCCGATCAATAGGTGCAAACATTGTGCATTTTTTTTAGAAATGACTGAGATATTAACGTTTAGGACCACAGCATCACTTTTCGAGACGGTTTCAATACATTTTTTTAGATTGTACCCCAGTATAGAAAACAAATTCCTAGTCCTACGTCAAACAAACAGTGACAATAATAAGTATCCACTTCAAAAATCAATGTTTCGATAAGTTTCCGTCGAAAGACCCCTCGTTTGTTTATGTTTTGATATTTTGACGTGTTTTGAAGCAAACGGTTTTTTTAGACGGGATGGAAAATCTACAACCAGACTCCTGATGAACTCAGGGTGCGTGGTTGAGGGGGCCAACTTCTCGACTCAATAAAAACCCACCCTCGCCTTTGCCCTGGACCCTTCCCGGAGCCACCTTTCGGTATTACTTCAGGGAGGTGGCTCTTGTGCTAGTTGAGCACCCACTATGTCTAACTATCTAGGGCTTCAGGAGTTAGTTTGTGATACCGTTCGGTATGCACTAACCACCTTTAGGCAAACAAGCCTGTGCGTACTCTCTAGCTTACTCATGTAGCCCTTGGTACTCAAGACGGTGATCCATGCCGGCCTGCCGTACCTGGGTATGGACAAGGCGACACCGATCAGGAGGACTTACTCCCAAGCACCACCAAGCTATTCGTCATCATGCGAATAAAGACGATATAGCCGTAGAGGCTTCCTTGAAGGCGTAATCGACGGGGCTGGTACATGACAGCTTATCGTCGATCATGACCCCCAAGTACCTCAAAGACCTTTTTGATTCGATTGTGCAGTTACCTGCACTAATCATCGCGTATTGTTCCGATTTTCGGTTGTTAACGACCGTGACCTCAGTCTTATAGTGGGCTAGCTCCAGTTTTCTGGAACTCATCAATCTCTCCACGATGCCAGTGGAGTGCGAGGCCGTTAGCTCCACCTATTCAATGGATTCACCACATACTTCTAGGGTGATATCGTCTGCAAACTCGACAATCTTCACCCCGTTCGGGAACTTAAGCCGTAGTGCCTCATCGTACATCGTGTTCCATAACACCGGACCCAAGATCGAACCTTGTGGGAGTAGCTTCCCAGAATCTTGTACAGGTACCCAGGAAGCTTAAGGAGTTGAGGCGAGTCGACGATAGCCACCCAACTGGCGCTATTGAATGCATTTCTCAAGTCAAGGGTGACCACTGCACAGTAGCATACTCCTCACCTCTTGCGCTGGATTGCCACTTCAGCCGTCTTGGTGACAGGCAGAATGGCATCCACAGTCGACTTGCTTTTACGGAAGCCAAACTGGTTGTTAGACAGGCCGCCTATACCCTCCGTGTATTTTGTCAGTCTTTTGTGGATTACCCTCTCAAGCACCTTACCCGATGTGTCCAACAGACACATAGGTCTACATGCCGATAGATCCCCTGGTGGCTTCCCTGTCTTCGGTAGCAATACTAGAGTCTGGTTTTTCCAGGCGTCCGGGAAGACACCTGCGTTCAAAAATCTTACACCACCGCCCTGAACATTGTGGGCGCCAGTGAGACAACCGTCTTGATGGCCAGGTTCGGTTTACCGTCAGATTTCATCGTTTGTAACGGTCGCCTTATCCCCTGCATCCGCGGTGCCATTGTCATGGGAGAATTCTGTAGTTATAGGAGGCCAGGGTCTCTGGTCGTGGCTTGGAAAGAGTCCTCTACCGACAACCTGCAGTAGCTCTGCAGATTGCTCTGTTGGACCTGTAGTGCCCTTGGTTTAGGCATTACCACCCGATAGGTGTCTTTCGAGCACAAACCCTCAAAGCAGGTTCGTCTACTGGCCTTTATCTCTTTCTTAACTGCAGCATTGTCGGTGACTAGCCCCACGCGACGCTCTGTTCTTTCCGAGTCCGACCGCGCTCTTTGCATTCTCCTTCTAGCTCGGAGGCAGATTTTCCGGAAGTCAGCGATCGTCTCTGTCCACCAATAAATCGGTGACCTTCCATCCCTAGGTTTGACCTTTCATGGTTGTATCGCACAATCGTTTAAGAAGTGCTACGAGTTGATCACCGAAAGACTCCTGGGTTATGCTCAATCTCTGTTCCCGCTCAAGTGCCTTTTTTGTATACTTCTTTATTGAAGTACGACGTCCTCCATCTGCGGAAAAACGGAGTGGGTGCTCCTTCCTCTGCGCGATGCCTAGCGCTGTGGATGATGCTAACTGAACCGCCATCTTCCACTCATCAGTTGTTCAACAGCCCAGGGCTGCAGAACGTCACGTCGATGATCGATGCCGCTCCGTTGCTGTGGTAGGTACTTTTAGTATCTAGATTGACCAGGTCTACGTTGAGCCTGGCCAAGGCCTCAAGCTAAATCTGACCCCTTGGGTTGGTGAGGCGGCTACCCCAATCGAACGCCCAAGCTACTACCAACGGGTTACGACCGGTTAGCTCCGTTGTCATCCAAACGACCATGAAATTGTCGTTTTGTGAGAACTGGTCAATCAAGCATCTCGGCGGTGCTTAGTAGCTACAAGTCAACACTCCGTTCACTTTTACGACCACGAAGCCCTCGTTTGAGGTGGACACAACCTCCTGGATTGGGAACTTGCCCGGTCTCCGTGATCTCGTCCAAGTTTTTTCATTGAAGAGTCACTAGCGTGACTAGAACACGAACCTCCACTCCCGCTCCTAGGACCTGTTCGACCAGCTTATTGTACGCCTTAGTGTCTTTCTTAAACTCGAGGATCATTTCACCGGTGCGAGTACGGCGGATACTCCGCACGTCGCCGCTTATCGCCTTGAGGACCTCGGAGTACTTAGACTCTTCGGTCTTTGATGAGGGCCTCCCCGCGGTTAACTTTTTCTTTCTGGATAAAAGTAGTCTAGAGTGTAATGTTTACATGTACATGTCGTAACAATCTATGTGTTTTTTTCAAGACGGCTTCCAAGCGAGTGTGTGTGTGTGTGTGTGTGTGTGTGTGTGTGTGTGTGCGTGTGTGTGTGTGTGTGTGTGTGTGCGTGCGCGCGCGCGTGTGTGTGTGTGTGTGTGTGTGTGTGTGTGTGTGTGTGTGTGTGTGTGTGTGTGTGTGTGTGTGTGTGTGTGTGTGTGTGTGTGTGTGTGTGTGTGTTTACAATCTAATTCCCACTGTCTGGCAGCGGTATTATGGATAGAATCTTCCTGCAACTGTTTCATATTAGCTGTTTACAGTTGCAAAAAGCTTAAATCCGGGGATTAGAAGGTGACAGCTCTACCGCGACTCCAATAGCCCATTTCAAGAACGCAAGCATTCCGAAGCTATCTTCGTACACAATAAGCCCCGCTCCAGTAGTGACATACTGAAACTTTCAATCAAGCGTATGTGCAATGCTTGATTGACGCGTATTTAGTGAGAGTTTACCTTTGATTAAATTTGGTTAAAATTGAATGAATGAAAGTATTACTTACCAATGCAAAATACTTGAAAAATATGTTAATACATAGCTTGTAACGGTAGGATATCACCCAATTATTATCCAATGAATCTTCGTACAGTCACATGAGCTGAAAAATGGTTAGGAATCGAGCCTTCGAACAGAAGGATGCTCCAATGAGTGCAAAGTGCCACCGAATCGCTTAAATTCGGTAGAAAATTGGTCACTCACACCCGGCGTTTTAATTAATGCAATATGCAATGGTTGTAAAATATAAAGGATCCATTGAAATGTGATAGATACAACTTACCAAAACTACAGCCTACCAAAGCATTCAGGATCCAGTCTCATAGTCAAGCAGGAGTAGTGAATATAAAACAATAGATGAGTAAAAAGGAGTCAAAAGAAATGGTGCGGTACTTTTAGCACTATTCAGACTTGACGTAAGGAAAGTAAGGATTACTTCAAGCGAAGTTCGGATTCGGAACGTGGCCAATAAGATCAATTTTCCCTTCTGGTTCGCCCAGCGTCTGCGGACCGATAAACTGAATACGGTGGCCAAATGGTCAAATTGATGCAGCCGAAATACATCGTAATGGACGACGAGACGTACACTAAAGCGGACGTCAAGCAGATCCCCGGCCTTCAGTTTTTCATCGGCATGTCCCGCTTGGATGTTCCGGAGAACTTTCGGAAGAAGAAGGTCGACAAATTTTCCAAGAAGTACTTGGTGGGTGTGGCAAATTATGCAAGCCGTACATAAAGGGCTAAATTTAACCTTAACAGAAAAATTTGAGTATGGCTGCATCCTGTTATTTTAACAAATGCAAATTAAAGTGACGCATAGCCAGGACGTGAAAACTTCAACATGATCGATTGGAAACTTTGCTTGTTGTTATTTTGACGTTTTGCGTCTTAAGATAAGTATAAATTTGTGCTTATTTTTTTCCGATATTATCGAGATTTTCAGCCTTGGCCTGGTAACTTTTCCGGGGTTGAGATTTGAACTCGTGACTTTGGCGTGAGAGGTATGGATGTTAACCACTACGCCGGGGTCGCCCCCATTGTGCTTAACTGACCTCCCAAGTCCTATCATATGATGATAATAAATTTAACTGCAGTTATTCAAAAGTTCTTTTCTGGAAAATATTATCATCTCTAGACTCATGAACAGAACCAGTGAATTATCTGTAGTTTAGTTTATGTAATAGAAACCTTCGGAAGTAGTCAATTGTCGAACATGTTATTGAATCTGTCAAATTAACTGTAACCGTCTTTTGTCCCTATTATCCTGTCTTGTCTCGCAGAAGAAAGGCCGCAAATATTTTCTTCTAGCAGCTTAGCGCTAGCAAAATTCATTGGTCCTTGAAATAGCACTCAGACAATAACACAGAGGAACACTCGTACAGGATTGCTCGCATTCTGCGCTGGCCCTTTCGTGCTATTTTTATCCACATGAGATGCAATTCCCTATTATCCTTTTCCTCCTCATATTGGCATTGTTTTGCCTCTCAGCGTATGTGGAACTGTTCATGTGTGGCTCACTCTCTCTCTCCCAACTCGCAGGATGTATGCTAAGAAGGTACTCGAACTACAGACGAGACGAGGAAAACACAATCCACTGCAGGATTAAGGGCGGCTGAAAGGAAAAAACAATTAAATTCAAAGTGGATTTGCCGGAGATGAGCTCAGGGCCAAGAGTTTACTAGCAATCTATTCGGTATTTTGAGTTGATTCCATTTCAATGGAGAACCAAATCGAGAAAAGGTACGGTGCCTTGATGTCATGTGCTGCTGAGTATTATCTCGGAATTTAATCTGCTTGACGCAAGCAGCATCGTTCGATTGATCAATGTTAATTGGGTTTGAAATTGTAGGAATTGTTCTTTCAACGAATGAAACGGCACAAATCTGAAAATTACTAAACATTTGGAATTGTTTGACAATGAGGCCAAGCTCTACCGGGTTGACAATAGATAATGAGGATGTAATTGGGATTGGGAAATTGAAGGATTTGTTACATCATTTGGACATTGTGTTTGGAGCTTGGCTCAGCTTTTGCGGACTTACTTATATTTATAAAGCTCTTAAGCAATAACTTCTTAAGCGTCCTAACGATGTACCATTTCTATCATTACTTGTGTTTTCATGATTTATATATCAACATAAAAAAATATATAATATTAACCTAATAGGTTATGTATACTTTCAATAATTATGTCTAATATGTCCAATTTTCATTTTGATCCTTTCTTCTCCTCATATGATTTTTAAGTATCTAGTGCATTGAATACAAGAAGCCGCAACGGAATCTGTGGTAAGCTTTTGCACTTATTACTGAATGTATTTTTCATTTCCGTTTTGCGAATGGACTTTTTACAAAATCTGAGCAGATCTGATTCATGCAGCGCTGTATGCCATTTGACTAATGTCTGATTTTACAGCGCAATCTTTGCCATTACTTTACCATAACTCACAATATCATTGTATTTGATAATATTGTTTTATTGATTTTACTTCATAGGTGATTTAAACATTACTTATTGTTTTCTATGTTCATTGTTACTATTGTATTCTAACTCAGAAGCAATAACGATTAGGCCAGCAAAAAAAGTGGATTGTTGTCATAAAATCAGCATTAAGTAGCAAACAGTGACCATGGCAACAGTAAATTAAAATGTATAAATGTTAGTTTTGTAAAATTTCAATAGAACTAAAAAAGTTTTTCAGGATACCTCAAATCAAGATTTTGGTGAGGCTGCTATCACCGAAAAGGAACGAAAACGTGATTAAGCGTGGCACCAAAGAACTTTACACTTAAACATTTCACACTCCCGTATCATTGTACTCAATTTTTCTCTTTTCCTCTCACGGAAATTTTACTCAATTTTCGTTAAAAAGTGGATCCACTAAATTTTTGAGTAGAACCACTTTTTACGAAAATTGAGTACAATTTCCGTGCAAGAACAAGATTCATTCATTCTATTAACGACTCTTTAAACTGTACGTCTGCTGTAGACGTTTTAGTTCATTCGAGACGGCGCAAGAACAAGAGATGGTATAGAATTGTACTCAAAAATTGAGTTAAATGAAACGGAAGTGTATAACATTTTTTGCATTTCAGGATCAACTGACTGTAGCATTTTTCATTTATAGGTTGTACGGAATCAAATTGCACCACTTTTTAACGGGCACCACTTATTACCCGTTTGGTATATTCTATTTAAATTGTGGGTTGAATTATTTCAATGTGTATTTGTTTACGCTGTGTAAGTTTTACTTGCAGCTGTGCAATCGTTGCGAAGATGGAGTCGGAAAAATAACAGCGGCGCAAAGAAATTTTGCTCATGTACCTCGAAAATCCGGATCTATTTCATCGTGCCAACAGCAGGAAGCTGGGAATCGTACATTCTACGGTGTCTTGTGTTTTAAATCATTACCACCAACGTTTGACCATCGATCGGAGAGAAAAAAGTGGCAAAAATGGATATCCGTATAGTGTTAACCAGGAAGTTCAAGCTTTCAAGAAGAATCCCAACAGTTCAGTTCGAGATGTGGCGAAGAAGCTGAATCTAAAAAACATCTTGCTTTTGATAAATTTCCCATGGAAGGTTCTTATTTAAGCTTTATTTCCAAAAACTTCTACTCCCTTGCGAGCGGCCTTCCGGTAGTTAACCGGAACATAAACCAATGTGGACGAAAACATGCGTGTAGGCATAAGGCATATTTTGAGTTCTTTCTTCGTTTAATTTATCAATTCCTTCTCAGTTTTCGCGACTAAATTGTTGGAGTAGATCTTACGCAGCTGTGGGACGTTGGCCAGGTTCACCGACTTGGGTACCACATCGATATTCAGCCGCTCCATCTCTTCCAACGATCGCTTCGAGTTGTGGGCCGACGCCAGTTCCGGCCAGAATACCGCGTCTTCGCCCTTATGGTATATCTTGATGAACGACGCAACTTCCGGCAGGCATTTCGTACTATACATTTTCCCGTCCACGGCCAGTCCGGAGCGAAAAAAAGAGTGGCTCTGATATCCCCTTCTCGCTTATTGTCAGCCACAGCAGCACCTTCTTGGGGAACTTGGTGTGTGAAATGAACTTCACCTCGGAGCTCACTTCCTTCGTGGGGGAAGTAAAATACGAAGGATGAGATAGGTCTCGTCGTCCATCACCACCGCCAGGTCGCGATTCGCCGGGAGAATCGAGTTGACCATCTTATTCAGCCGCTTCCGTTGCGTCGTTGCCTGCAGCTCCGAAACCTGTGGACGCGACCTATGCTCTGATTGTTGTCTAATAGTTCCAAGATTTTGTAGATGCCGGAACGGTCGTATCCGGCGTCCACGAAGTTTCGCACAATGCCCGTTTTCGACGCGGTGAGGTGCCTTTCTTTGAACGCGCTCACTTCTGAACGGAGTTACTTCACTGTTTTTGCCATCACGGTTGGAGTTCGACTGATAGAGCTGTCAAATTTTGTCTGCTGACTCATCGGTTACTATGATTGATGCTGCATGGGTAGTTTTGTCAGTGCGAATGAAGGTAAACCCATGAAAAATCGGTAATTTTTTCCCATTTTTTTAATGCAAACGTTACAGCTGAAATTTTCGGTAGAAGTGTATTAGTATGTGGTTCATTTCAATTTTATTTTTAAATCAAAACATAAACTGAAACTGAAGTAATACATCTTTTTAGTAAGCATTCTAAGGTTTGGAAATGGAATGGTCGCTCGATCATATGTCAAAAATAGTCAGGTGTTTAAATCTAATCTAATCTAATCTAATACAAACGCAGCCAGTACGAGAAAGCATCTTGGAAATAGTTGGGTTAAAGAACGCCCAAGTTTTGTTTTTGTCAATATTGATGCTTCCAGCATATCAAAGACATGATACAAGCATCAAAGCGACCAGACATATTACGTTGCATTTACCACAAAAGATGATTCTGTAAAATCAGTTGAATTCAAACAAATAGATTTGAACTACAAAACATTTTGTAGAATCAACAGGGGAGGAAAGATGCGTGGATATACCGTACCATAGGCTCCGAGATAAAAATATTAAAAAAATAGTAGAGTAAATCATAAAAATCCAACTAATGATAAAAATGGTTTGTAATAATAAAATTACGTAAAATTTTATATGCAATGTCATACAGAACCATTTATAAAATATAGTGAAGAAGTATAATAAAATATAGAATAATTAATAATAAAATATAATATAAAGTGAAGGAATATAATAATGATAAAGGTAAATGATAATTACACATGTCTGCAGATTGTTGTGCTGCGGGAATTGTAGAAGGGTTTGCGTATCTATTATGAACCTTCATGTTTAGATACGAGATGAAGGATTGAAAATTATTTTACAAAACGTGGACACTCAATGGATGACCTGAAATTATATTTAAACAATAATATATCTAAAATGTCGATGTGCTGTTCCGTTTTCTTGCACCGCTATACTCATTTGTGGTGGATCTCATGTTTAAATGATGACATCCGCTGGTTGGTTTCTGATCTAATCTCTTCTAATCCAATACAAACGCAGCAGAATTGAACAACATTTTATTGAATGTGTATCTTATAGTTGAAAATCCACATCCTGACAATTTAATATGATTAAATAGAATAATATACAATGATAAGATGAAAATAATAGAATGTCATAAGGCAATACTGAATAATATAATTTTTTTAAATTTAAAACATTTATTCACAAAAATGCATCTGACAGCCACTGGTATATTACTGAAAAGAAAAATACAGGTATGCGCCAATATCCCAAAGATCCTGTAAAACCTGCAAAACAGAGCAGATCACCACAACCATCATAGGTAATACTTCCTTTAGGAGGTGTATGTTGTATTTTTTTTTTCTGAAAAGCCACAGTTTAAAAGACATCCTTCAAAATGCTTTCCCTTTTACCCTCCAGTTACATTCCAAGGATCCCATCCCATACTGCTAAGGGTCGCATGCCAGCCTTCCACGAAAATAGCAGCTGAAATTCAAAAGCGCAAATTATAGGTTCATGCTGAAATGAGAAACAAATGCTGCTTCACATTATGAGATGAAAACTCTCCCACATTATCTTTAACATGATTCTACTATGTATAAATTAACAGTTTTTTTTTAACATAACCCAAAATAACGTTTGGAATTAAAGAAATGGACAAACATTGCCGATTTTTCATGGATTTACCCGCACTGACAAAACTACCCACGCAGCATTAAACATAGTAACCCATGAGTCAGCAGACAAAATTTGACAGCTCTATCAGTCGAACTCTAACCATGATGGCAAAAACATTGAAGCAACTCCGTTCAGAAGTGTGCGCGTTCAAACAACGGTACCCAACTGAGTCTAAAACGGACACCGTGTGGCACTTGGTGGACATCGGATACGCCGGTTTCGGGAAATACAACATCTTGGCACTATTAGACAACAATCAGAGCATCGAAAGAATTCCCGGTTAGGGACGGCCGAAGACCCTGAGCGACAAGAAGCTGCAAAGGATGCTGAAGAGGAAGATCGGGGGAAAAGTGGCTACATCGCTGCAGTCGCTTGGCCGGGAGATCGGTTCAACCGGCCAAACAGTCGCGTCCTCTGGTTTCGGAGCTGCAGGCAATGACGCAGCGGCAGCGGCTAAACAAGATGGTCAACTCGATTCTCTAGGCGAATCGCGACGTGGCGGTGGTGATGGACGATAAGACCTATCTCACCCTGGATGGCAACGATTGGCAGGGCTCTTCGTATTTTACTTCCCCCATGAAGGAAGTGAGCTCCGAGGTGAAGTTCATTTCCCACACCAAGTTCCCCAAGAAGGTGCTGCTGTGGTTGATAATCATCGAGAAGGGGATGTCAAAGCCGCTCTTCGTTCGCTCCTGACTGGAAATTTTTAGTACGAAATGGCTGCCGGAAGTTGCGTCGTTCATCAAGAAATACCATAAGGACGCGGAGTTCTGGCCGGATCTGGCGTCGACCCAATTATCGAAGCGATCGTTGGAGGAGATGGAGCGGCTGAATATCGATGGGGTACCCAAATCGGCAAATCCACCCAACGTCCCCCAGCTGCCTCCTATCGATAATTTCTGGGCCAACCAGATGCGTAAGATCTTCTCCAACAATTTTGTCGCGCAAACTGAGGATTATTTGATATATAAAACGAAGAAAGAACTCAAAAACATGCCAACACGCATGTTTTCGTCCGCCATGGCAAATGTTCCGTTTAACAGCCAGAAAAGCCAATTGGAATTTGCTCGCGAATTCTAGCGAAAATTTAAAAAAGAGCCAGAAGGCTGTTCCTAAGGGCGTAGAATTTTGGGAAAGTAAGCTTAAACAATTACCTTCCATGGGAAATTTATCAAAAACAATTATCTGTCTTAGCTTTTTTATGACCGCCCGCGAAAAAGTCCATTTCTTTCAATGCAAACGTTAGTGTTTCTATATTCATGTATGTGAGAATGTATGTGTACAAAATTTTTGTACATTTCAACAGCAGCGCTACTTTAATTTTTTCTGACCACAGCATTGAATTCAGCGCAAGATTTTGCATTAGAAACGTTGTTCAGCCTATAAAGTTTACACTTTATATTTCATTTTGTAACCTAGTGCTATCAACTCAGCTATGAAATCCGTTGCAAAGCTTCATTTAGCTTTTATTGTCAACACAACTTACGAGTTCCATTAACTTTATCTCTCATAACATATCACTTGAGGTTGGAATATTCCATGAAAAGTATAAGTCAAAACCGTGTATTATACTTAACTTTAGATACATGATTCGTAATATGTAACGCAATGCTTGGAAGATGGACGCGCTCAAACTCAGGTAGCACGGGATATCCACATTTCTCGTCAACTAGTGAGCTTCTTGATCGAGAAGTCAACAAAGATACTCCCGAAGAACAGGTCAACCAAAAGTCATCACTGAGAGGCAAAACCGTATGATAACAATGCTGTCGGGAGAAGATCCCAGAAAAATTGCAAGCAGTTGGTCGAATTCCATGATTTCTACACTTTAACCGCTAAGCTTTCTGTTGCCACAGGGACATCGAGAGCTCTGGCAACACGGTCGTCTGAACTTCATGCAACGATCGGCCAGTCTATTGGCTGGCCCACGGCAACGGAACGCAAACGTATTTATTGTGGCAAGTCTTGCGCGATGGACTCTGCGTGTCAAAAACGAAGGAAAACGTCATTCGCCATAATAAAGTAAGAGCACGTAATCGCACGCGAGAGAAATTTATAAATTGAATCCTGGAAAGTGTGAGTTGTTTAGTGGAATACCTGTAACTAGAAAATGAGAAGAAAGATTGATGTTTTCCATTTAATTCCAACTACCTTAATTGCTTATCTTGACAGATACGCGTATTTCTTCTACAATGTGCACACTTCTTCAGTGTCGTGTACTTATACTCGACTGTGTAGTATTAGAGTATTAGTAGTTGGAAAGAAATGGAAAATACTCATCTTTCTCCTCGTTTTGTAATTATTTATAAGTTGTAAACTAATTTCATAATCCTAATGAGCATGAGCATGAGCATGATTGACTGCTTGCGGTTGCTACTCTGTTATTGCCAGATCGGTTGTAATTACACAGAGAACCAACAGATGATGTTTGGGACTAACAGTCATCCTCAATGTGTAAAAACTGGCGATCTCGAATTAAAAAAGCAATACCAGCGCCGGCCGCATCCATGCAGGTCAAATAAGGATAGGGTAGGAGTATGTTGACGTGATACTCGCTTTGATGGAAGCCGAGAACACCTCTGCACTTCCACGAGAACTCACAGGGATGGTGGATATATGGGGTAGGTTTAGCAGCACGGTTCATTTTGGTAAACGGAACACTGAATTTAGGTAGGGTTATCATTTGAATAAGCATAAGATATTAGACGTTGTTTCCGGTACGCGCGTGTGTGTGTGTGTGTGTGTGTGTGTGTGTGTGTGTGTGTGTGTGTGTGTGTGTGTGTGTGTGTGTGTGTGTGTGTGATGGTCTTTTAATGATTTGGACCAACAGTAAGGATGCCATTGGGACCACTCACAATGTGTGATGGTGGTTTTTCATTGGGAAAACAATATGTTTTTTATAATACTGGAAAACCGATTCAGACCGACTTAAACCAACAGAGAGGATGTTCTTGGGGCCACTCACAAAGTATGATGACCGTTTTACATTGGGAAAACAAGATGCTATTTAATAATACCGGAAAACCGATTTGGACCGATTTAGACGAACAGTAAGGATGCTATTGGGGCCACTCACAAACTGTGATGCTGGAAAGCCGATTTGGATCTATTTAAACCAACAGTAAGGATGCCGTTGGGGCCAGTCACAAAATGTTTTTTTATTTCCTCTTCCTTCCACAGTTCTACACACCCAGACTATTCCACAGAAACCTGTAAAGCCCCACCAAACTCTCAACAGCCGAACGCCCGGCAATCTAACCCCACAGACCCCGGTCAATTCCCACCGAAATCCGGTAAATTTTTTAACAGACATCTACAAGACTCCACCGAAATCTGCAAAATCGGACCACCGAACGTCCAGCCGCTGAGAGCCCGGAAAAACCCCACAGATCTCCGCAAAAAAAAAATCCAAGTGTGTACAGCAAAAGTAGGGGCTACCTCGAAGATCCAAAACCTGCCTCAAACCCAACAAAGCCGGAGCAACAACAAAATAGATCCTCAGTAAAGAAAGCTCTGCAATTCTGTTTCCCGCACAGCGTGTAGTCACCCACGCAAGCCAGTACCACACGGTAAGCATCCTTTACCCAATAATGGGTACGACCCACTACTATTGTTATTATTACTATCATTGATTGAAAGTAAGGATGTGTGAGTGATCTGTTGTCATCGGGAAAGTATTCTTCAATCCAAGAATTACCTTTCCCCGGTTAAAAATGTATGCGTATATGTGCCCACGAAACAGTGTGGGTAAGATAAACGTCAGCAATCTCTACACTCCCGCCTCACTCCACTCAACTCTTGAGCAAAACTGTATGCAATCTCCCCCTCTCCCACGGAAATGCGACTCAATTCTCGCAAAAAGTGCAACACCCCCGCGAGAGAAAAAGAGACAGCACACAACTGTACTCAAAAACTGAGTAGAGTTAAGCGGGAGTGTACACTCCCCCCGAACAAAGGATTATACCAAATTGATAACAAGTTCTAATACCAGGTTATCATTTTTTGATAACTTAATATATTATCATTGAGGCTGAATAAACAGCCAAAATAACAGAATGAATAACAAAAAAATACTCATTTTTGTTATCACTGCGAACAACTTGATAACAAATCTTGTATTGTAAGCAAATTTATTGAAATAAAGGGTGTCCACGATGAAATTGCCACACACAAAATTGATTCGCAAAATTCGAGTTTTCATCCGATTGCCATCAAATTTTCAGGGATTGAGAAATAACTATTAAACTTCATTTTACCATTTTACTCGTATTTTATTTACAGTCCATACGCAAATGCCCGCACCTTGGCCTTAACCCCGGCCATAAGATTCTGCACAACCTGTGAATCAACCGTTTTTTGCATGTAAACCCATACTTTCTTCAGTTCCTCGACTGTCTTCACTACCTTAGGTCGTTTAAGAAGGTGCTGCTTCATAATCGCCCAGTACTTCTCGATGGGGCGGAGCTCCGGAGTGTTGGGAGGGTTGAACATTTTCGGCACGAAATTGACCTTATTGTCCGCATACCACTTCAGCACGTCCTTGGAGTAGTGGCATGAGGCCAAATCCGGCCAGAATATTGTTGGGACGTTGTGGGCCTTCAGGAGAGGAAGCAGCCGCTTCTGGAGGCACTCTTTTATGTACACCTGTCCGTTCATCGTGTCCTGGGTCACGAAAGTTGCACTCCGCTTCCCGCACGTGCAAATGGCTTGCCAAACCAGGAATTTCTTCGCAAATTTGGACATCTTCTGAGTGCGGACATGCTCCGGAACGCTGAACTTATCCTTGGCCGTGAAAAACAGGTTGCCGGGGATCTGTTTGAAGTTGGCCTTCACATATGTTTCGTCGTCCATGATGCAGCATTCAACTTTCGTCAGCATGTTGAGGTACAACTTCCTGGCACGGGTTTTGGTGGACTTGTTCTGCTTCTCGTCGCGATTAGGGGCCTTTTGTACCTTGAACGTTCGAAGCCCAGCCTTAGTTTTGGTCTTCTGGACAAAACTTCGGCTTAGGTGCAGCTTCTTAGCCACATCCCGAACGGAGGCGTTCGGATTTCGGTTGAAGGCCCCAACTACGCGGTTGTGATTTTTGGTGTTGTACGGAATACTTTTTCCTTCACTTCTGGGCTTCCGATCAGTGGTCAAACCGTTCCTCGAACCGCTTCATCACTCGCGACACCGTGGAATTCGCGATTCCCAACGTTTTAGCGATGGAACGATGCGAGAGATCCTTGTTCTCGTGATGAATGCGCAAGATTTTATCACGCACGAGCTGTTCTTTTGACTCCATTTCCGCGAGTTTTGATCACAGGACTTTAAAACTTGCAGAATGTAAATAATGCACACTATGAACTAAATCCACCCAAATTTTCATTAAATTCTACCCAACGGCTAAAAAGTTAGAGCAATTTCATAGTGTGGCAATTTCATCGTGGACACCCTTTAGTTTCAAAATATGTAATCAATTTGAAATCAAATTCTCATGCTAATAACTCAATTTTTGAGTAACACATTTTCACTTTCACTTCTTTTTTTTCCTCTTTTGTTTTGTAGGGCAAGGTTTAGAGCGGTTTTTCTTGTGGCGTCGATCGCGCAAATCTGCATCAATGGGTAGATCATATTTTATGCAATTTCACTCCGATTCTCACTTCAACCGACACACATCCATTCCTTCCGTATAATCCGAACTCCTGCCTACATAGACACTTCACTTGCCACACTTATAATCACTCTAAACTAATTTCATAATCCTAATATTCTTAAAGTTCATGTCCTAGCTAGTGTCTAACCTACGAACTACTTAATGTGCATTTGCCTCTTATTACGAGATAAATCGACAATTCGTACTTATAATTAGGTTTCATAGGGCTAAAACTTATCCTAAAAGAGCTGTTGGACAGCCGAGCAGAAGCGCCTGTGGGTGATTTGTGAGTCACTATCTAACCTATGAGTTAAATTATGTTAAACCAATCCTACTATATCGACATTTAAGATTGAAGCACGCATAAGTAAATTGGCTTATCGATAGCAGTGACCGCCTTTTTCATTTGGCTGTGCCAACACTTCCAACAAAGGTTTTGGACAGTTGGTGTGTATCACCGGCATCAGGAATCAACTTGTCTCTAGAAAGGACTGGCTGTGTTAGTCTTAAACGATGGGCTAACAAATAGCGATTAGACCAATATTGTTCTCAACCCTAGCGCTCATACAGAAAACCCTACACCCAGAACAAATTATCAATCTTCGACTTTAATTTATCAACTTCCGTGCTCAAACACAATCACGCTGTAAATCAATTCGTCCATCGAGAGCAACTCCCTGGCAAGCACAACTTCAACCGTTGACGCAATAAAAACCTCAACTGGACCAATGCTGACGTTTGACACGTTTCGTAGATGATTGAACATCATTTCTTCTAATTCCAGCTATCAGCATCTGCAAATAAGAGGGGCAATTTCCTAACAGCCTAACAGGCAACAGTCTCTCACAATGCAAAATATTTATGACCAATCATTTCTTACGAAAATTGCTCGTCAGTTGCTTAAAATGTGTTACTCGAACTTTTTTTTTTCTTTCGCAGTTTTACGATCCCCGAGCAGCCATAAAATTTGGTCCTACACTCTCTGTTCGGGTTGTAAAATGTTTATTTAACCTTGTTATCGCCACTGGACACTTTCCTGCACCCACTGACTGACTGCATCACTCGAACATAACATTTGCTGCTTCTTTCCTGCCATGTAGTAGTAGTTGGACGTGACCTCTGAGCGAAGCTTTCGGGTCATGACTATTCCTACACTCTCCTAGCGACGTCCTATTAGGACGTGTCCCGGTAGGATTTCGATGCCGAGAGGGAGAGATAGAAAGAGAGAGACGTGAAAAATGCACCAAACAGAACGACATCTCACACTGTGCGTCGGGATTGTTATACATTTCAACACTCTCGGCACGGGGGTGGCCAAATTGCTTCTGACTACGGAGAAGCCCCTCCGGGTGGTTGGCAAATTATTCTCGAGCCTCGAGGAAGGCGACCTTGTCTTCAGGTTTTCCGTACGACAAGCTGACATTAGTGGAAATTAATGAATTTGCTTGGTTTTCACGGTTCGTTTCGGTGCCAATGTTCGAGGGTCTTGGCATAAATTATTCCCGCTGTGAGCTGGGATGCCAGCTCCGAAGGTAGCTCCGGTTTTTTCCGTTCCAAGTGAGTGAGACGATCAGTAGCGTTCGGGAGGTTTCTGGAAGATGACTCCCTGTACGGGATTCTCAGGGTGTGATGATTGAGAATTGAGGTAAGGATGGGAGCTCCTCGTGGAGAGTCATTATTCAGCACACCTACGTGATTCAGGATGAGAAATCCGAAATTCTAATTTGATTCTGGAGAATTATTAATTAAGAAATTGAATCGAAAACCGAGTTGCAAAGCTTGAATGAAATTCCATTCCACCTAGCTTCTTCGGAAGGCGAAGCCCTGGTTCCCATCGAGATTGGAAATCTCTCTCCCTCGTCTATATCTCACGCTTCACGGCTGCCAAACCGTCTGTCGTGTCCCATTGTCAAACGATATGTTACGCTTTTTCCCCACCAAGCCTGGCTGCAGTTCATTCATTCATTTACATTCGTCTCCCATTCATTCGAAAGGTCTAGGCGCAATCTCATCATCGGGCCTGATCACCATCATCATCCTCCTCGACATCCCAGCTTCCACCGTCGTCGTCATCCATTTATGAGAGAAAGATAGTCCGTAATGTATGTTTGAACGCAAATTTTGCTACGGTACATTCGAGCCGGATGTGTTAGTTCTACCTACCTGCCCGCCGCCACCTAATGTACGGCTACTTCACTACCCATGTTTGTGGATTTTTTCCATCAGCAACAAATGAAAATGTGGATGAAAAAAAAAATGTAGCAGAAAAATGATAATAAGTCAGATCGGTTAAGCAGATGGAGCTAATCAAAATTGGCGAATTGATTTAATTGAAAATT
>JASCZW010014604.1:0-22503 GCA_034211315.2 Aedes japonicus
TCCCAAATTTCATAGAGCTACACAGAAAAAAATCTTCTAGTTAAAACTCCCATTTTACCCGACTATGCCTATCTTCAAAACTACCATGAACTTTCAGTCAAATTTACAACGTTTGTGGTAAAACTTTCAAAATTAGTGGTATATTTGACAGACCTCATATTGATATCAACCGCACCATGGATGATCTAATCGCTGGCATGGTAATATCATACCCTTAATTTGACCCTCAAAATTGTAGTTTCTACTGCGGTTTATTTTTTGCGTTTGAACCCGAAATGAACCCGTATTTACATTATGCTCATTTAGTAAGGGTTGTTGATTGACAGAAAAAAACGAGGTAGGCTCTGCCCGCAAGCGATTGGTTTTCTATGATCTGTCACATAGGGTATATGTTCCTTGACTCAGCCTATTATGCAACCATCGATTACATTTTTTATTATAACTCATAAAGTTTTTAAGCTGTAGGCAAGCTTCAACTAGTAAAACACTTGCAAAGATAAGTTTGATAAGACATTTGGTAGAATGTAACACGAAAAGTTACACAACTCTTTTCATAAAGTCAGAAACATACGAGGGATATGGATTTAATGTCGGTCTATAGGCACCAAATTGGGTCTATTCATGGATGCAACTTAGTCCCATTCGATGAATTTATTACTAAATGTAATCTTTGTATGGTTTTTTTTTCTAGTTTTATGAATAAAGGCATTGCTAGCTGTATTTGATTAACTTAATGCAACATTCGACAAAACAAACTCTAGTATAAGGTGGAGGAACGTGAGATTTGGTGATTTTCTTCAAATAATGTTTAACTTCTATGAAAAAAATGGATTTTTTTTACATTTTCTGTGTTTGCCTCTCAACAAAGTGAGCTAGTTTTCAATTATTTGGCAATGAGAGGGTAATCCACTCTGCATGATGCATCGATACTAAGATGTCAGCTGATTCAGATGTGTACGACGAGCCAAAATCCGGGTGAGAACTTTTCCATTTATCACTTTGTGTTTCATTTTAATTTTTACTAGCAAAGTATTGTGTTCAGGCTACATTCTTTAAATCATCTTGAAGTGTAAATTTAACAATATGATTTCAAACTTTGAATTTTAAACATTCTATGTGTGAATCTTTGTTGGGAGATGGAGAAGGAGTCTTAGCCACTGAAACCTTTTTAAGAAAAGATTCTGTTCCAATGGGACCTTGGATCACCTTATAAGAGCAAACAAAAAAAATATGCTCCCAAAGATGTTGTATAGAAAAACTAGCTGACCCGGCGAAATTTGTTCCGCTTTAACCAATTTTAGGATTCAAATGATTCCGAACATTTTTGATTTAATTTCATTTTTAAGTGACTTGGCTTGGCTTGGTTGTCACCTCATTTTTTTTATCGTTCATTCGCGATCGATAACAGATTACGAAACTTGAATTTAAGATATAGATTGAATTAAACACGTTTCGAATTTCTTTGAATTTATATGCTTTATTTACATGCTTGTACCGGTTAACAGAATCTTGCGCCAGTTCAATTCAGTGCTTTGTGGTAGACTTCATTCTTTGTTCCATTATCCAGCGCGTAAATAAACAAAGATTAACAAACAACAATGCCAGAAGCATGGACATTCGAGGTTAATCCCGCACACTTTAAAAGATTGCCCTTTGATTTATTGATTGTCATGGCGAATTAAAAGCGAACCGGAAATTGTATTTGTTTAAACTCAACAAGTAAAGCGTTTGAAATAAGTGGAATTCTTGGAATGAGCACTTCCTCGCCCTTGAATTTGCCTTTGAGTATCATTGCTTGAATTACATTATTCTTGAGTTGCCTAACGACCAACCTTGTTCCATTACACAATTTCGGTTAATTGAGATTCTGGAGCATGATGATAACAGATCCAATCTTCAGTCTTAAATTATATGGTGCTAATCCTGGTAATGCCAATGAATTCAGGAATTTTGTTGAATAATTGGTTACTTCGTTCGGATTAGTCACACAATCAATTAAGTTGAATGAATAATTGTCCAGGAATTACATTTTGAATTACGAAATTCCAATCCCCCGCATACTTATTTTTCGCACGTGCACTTAACCAACCGTGGTTCTCATAATTCTGGATGACATTCGGCGAGAACGAAATCGATCCATTGCCAATCGCCAACAATACGGATCGTTTTGCAAGGTAACTCAGATATTAAAAAAATAAATTTTCTCGTCAACTGTAGCTTCTTTATATATCGCCCCAAATACGAAAGCTCAAGGTTTGTGAAATGACAGGTAGTGTTTTTCGAAAATCACCTGGCAACAAAATCATTGCGCCTCCAAAAGGTTTTGAGTTACTGTGCAGATCTGCATAGTTCGATCGAGTGCCTCCAATGCTCGTTTGAGTGTTATTGTGCATTCGTCCCAGATGATGATCTTACAACACTGCAACACTTTCGTCCTTGCCGAATTCTTCAAAATGTTGCATGGCGATTCGTCTGTCAGTTAGAGATTCAACGGCAGCTTCCACGCAGATTGAGCCGTTCGACCGCCTTCCAACAATGTGGCTGCAATCTTTTAAGAGGCAACCGCCATCGCAATATCTGATCATGTGTGAACCCAAGCCAATAATAATGAAATAAGGTACTTTTTGCAAGTACATTGATGAAGAACACGCCTCCATTTCAGTCGTCAATCGCTTTCATCAAAGTGTTAATTTCCAGCTCGTATTTCACAGTGGTTGTGCGAGCTCGATATAAAATATCATCAACCATGTCATCCTTGTATTTATTCAACAGTTCGACTACATTTGATGGAAAACATGCCGAGATGATGATCGCAAACAGGGTAGGAATTTGATTGCAGGTACAGTAACAATAGCATTGACATGTGTTGTATCCCAATGTGTGTCGTTTTCTAACAATTGCAACCGCTGACAGGCCTCTCGATATGCCGCATGTCGCCTGTCAACTCCGCTGCATGTCAAGGATAACTCGATCAAAACGAAAAAATACCATACATAATGTATTGAAAATCTGTCATTTCGAAGTTTTCATTTTCCCCATAAATTTGTCCAACTTTCTCTTTCTATAAATGTTCCTTGGGCGTAGCCGAACAGAACAAAAAAAAAGCAACTTAAATTGGACGATCCGTTCTTGAGTTATGCGCGGTCTTACGTATGTCCACTCTGTTTTATATATATATATATATATATATATATATATATATATATATATATATATATATATATATATATATATATATATATATATATATATATATATATATATATATATATATATAGATAGATAGTGCCAAAATAGCATTAGCAGTTTTTCGTTTGTACTTGGGAAAATATGGCGCGGAGATGAATGAATTCTCCACATAAACTAATAAGCAATTCGTGGAATTGGTGCGATTATTAATTTTTGCTTAAACAAAAAATTACGATGACGATTTATACAGTTTATTTATACACGTACAGAAATGTTTTCCAGTCAAGAAGAGTATCTTGCAGCAACCCATTCCAATTTCAACTACGGATTTCTAAGAAGGTTGTTTGAGTACTCGGCATCTTATTGAGTAGACATAACACATCTATTCTGTACCTGCCAATAACACAGGTTATTGAAAAGAGATCGATGGTGCTCCCATCGTCTCTACAACAGCTAACACAGTGGTATATGGTGAACCATGCTATGTCATGCTGTACTAGCAGTTCAAAAGTCAAAAAACTTATTGCCGATAGTTTTAATTTGCATAAGAGTTTTTAGTTAAAAAAAATTAAGGTCAACATTTGGTACAGATGGTTTAAATCTTTCCTCAAACTTGATGTTTCAACATATTTTTGTATTCTGGCAAAATTAACCCACACTTGTGAGTGTCCCCAACAGCATCCTTACTGTTGGTTTAAATCGGTGCCAAAATTGGAATAACTCAAATGTGCATTCCTGTCAAGAGAATAAATCGGGAACATAGTTAAATATTTTATTCGCTGCCGACGTCAGTTGAATTCAGTACACCGTTTACCAAAACCGGTCCTGCCGCAAACCTAACCGCTTTATCAACAATCAATATGCAACTAGCGATTTGAAATTGGTTCACTGTTGTAGAATCCCTTGGCCGAAGTACACCTTGAAACCAGCACCTTGCTGTACATATTTGCGCCTTTGTTTTGATTTACTGTGTTATTTTGACAGAATATTTGAGAGTGTGTTTCGTGTGAGTTCATTATTAGGGGCGTATTATAAAGCTTGGTACCGAGCTTGGGACCGATGTGCTAGTACTGACTGAGCCAAGAAAAAAATCGTGTTTGTTCGGGCCCTACTGGCCTTAGAGTTAGTCTATGAATTTATCCAACATTCCAGCGATTTCTCGTGGAAATACAGAGGTGTTCTCGGCTTCCAATAAAGTGAGTATCACGTCAACATATTCCTACCCATCCCCTACTTGACCTGCATTCGGGCGAGGCCTATTGGTTTTCTAACAGCTGATCTTTCAATAACGGTCGGTCAATCATGCTCATGCTCATGCTCATACTCATTTAGTGAGGGTTGCTCTTGGAATCGCAGTGACTACACTCAGTGACTGGTTGTGGGATGGCTCTTCCAGGTTTAAATTAGTTTTTGCTGATAAGTTTGCTCTGAAACTAATGATTTGGCAAGGAATCTGCATTTGTAGCCTTAAAACCAAGGTTTTTATCATATCTCACACAATGACGTCGAAGGTTTACATTAAAGAGTGTCTGAAAAAGCGGATTTTACCCTTCATTCAGCAACACAAAACCAACGTTATGTTTTGGCCGGATCTAGCCAGCTGTCACTACTATAAGGAGGTACTAGAAAGGTATTCTGCATACAGTGTTAATTTCGCCGCCAAAGAGAATAATCCTCCGAATTGCCCTGAGTTCATACCGATCGAAAAATATTGGGCAATTGTCAAGCAAAAACGTTGAGGATGCGATAAAAAAGTGAGGAATGCACGACAAATGCGTTTAAAGTGGAATAAGTTCGCCGGTACAGTGTTACCAGCGACTGTGCAGGTCATGATGGCATCAATCACAGGTAAAGTGCGACAGTTTGTTTGAAACGGTGAAATATAATAACTTGTTATAGATCGGATAATAACTTAGCTGAATAAATACTCTTTCATATGACGTTTTGATCAACCGTGTATGTTGTTTTATGATCACTTCTATGCGTCAAAATTGACTTTGAATCGGGCTTTATCACCAGAAAAATATTCCACACAATGAAAAGGTATACGTTCATCAGTCTGCGGAATGTTTCAAGCGTTGATGAAGTTTTCCAGAGATATGCGTATTTAGTGGTGTCCAGGTTTTGTCGCGAACAAGCCTTAATAAACATCGTATCGATGCCATAATAAATCAAAGAATTAATGAGCGACTTAAATCTATGTCGCAATATTGTTTTAAACCATCGCAGAAGCAGAAATGTCCCATCGTCTGTTGAAAACAGCACAAAAATTTAGACAATTTCTCCCACTACAGTTCACTGTTGCGTGTGTTCAATTTGATCGTAATGAAAATTTGAAATGTTATGGAAATAATATCAAAAAACAATATATTTACCACCTCTAATCATGTTGCCAATACCAAACTCCCAAGAAATTAACTCATAAATAGAAAGAATAGAGTTTCAAAGTCTCGATTTTGATTTCAACGCAAACTACTAACCATTTTCCATCCACCAAACATCATAATCCAATGAATGAAATAGTCGTACAAATTTTCCACTCTAACAAATCTCAGCGGAGCAAGGGAGGCCAACCTCGCGAGCTGCAATTAACTTTTCCGTTATTTAATCAAGCAATTAAAATTGATCAAAACTGGTCGGGAAATATTCCACCAGCTTTGGGTAGCGCGCAAAATCGCAAAATCCCGAAACGGTTCGGTTCTTTCCCCCGCGCGTCGTCCGTCGTTGCCATCTGAGACCTAGTCCGAATAAGAATTGATCGCCGCCGCCGTTCGGTCCGTTTGAGCCGCAACCAACGGTGACAAATGCCGATCACTCCGTAACTTCCATCATTGGCCGTCGCCGTCGACTCTCGGTGGATTCCGATTACCATTTCGATTGCCGTGTCGCCGTGTACAGAGGTCTTTTGCTGTGCATGGTTTGGAGAGATTAATTGCAACTAAAACGGGACACTCACGTCACAGATTGTCGCAACCGATCATCGACTAAGGGATTGTTTACATTTTCACACCTGGTTGTTGACCAAAATTAAGGCCCTCGCCAAGAGGTGTGGTTGCTGGCTGCTGCCGGCAGTACGATGTAGAGGGAATATTGATGAGCCCTCTCCATCTCGCTTCGAACGTGACAGGACAGACCCACAGAAATTGCAGCCCATGTTCTGGGAAAACACTTTCCGCGCTGGCTGGTTACAATTAATTGAATTTTATGCCATGCCAATTTATGTTCCGGGAAATTTGAGGAAAACTCCCATCTAGGAATCGATACCATTTCACCGAGAGAGAGAAAAAAAAAGAAAACCGATTCTATCAGCAAGGACGAATGTCGACAAGAGCAACAAGAGAAACTGTCATCGCAATCGAAAGTCACCGCGCGGCGATAAGCGGATAGCGAAACTTTGTTCGACGACGACGACAAGAGGCAAAGTGATACGAATACGCGAACGAAACGATCTCGAGAACCGCACGAGACGGTCACGCGGAGAAGGTCTGCTCCTCTAATTGAATAAAAATAAAGACGGTCGATGATTGTGATGCCAATTTTGTAATGTTTATTGTTAAAGTCAAAAATGGCACGTGATATGGATATTGAAGGCAGGACGGGCCTGGGACCCTTGGTCCCCGGATCACCGCCTCCGCCACGGCTGCGGACTGCTGCTAGTGGCGATGCTCTCGATGGTGAGTGATCTGGTTGATGAAGATGAATTATGTATCGAGATGGTCTGTGACGGCTGCATCGGAAAATAGGGTAGGAGGGTGATGCAGATTTATCGGACAATCTTACCTGAGTTGGTTTATGCAAACCCACCAAGTCGAAATGCCCCGGTTAATTTTAAGGAAGGCAAATCCTTTTTTTTAATAAGCTAGCCAACGCGAGCCTTGTAGACATTTATGTCGTTGATGAAAATGCTCTATAAGTTCCATAATTTCCTCTACCGTATCTCTACTATAATTTTAAAACGCTCTTTACCCTGTTCTCAGCCACATTTTTTAATTACAAAGCTAAACTTTTTTAACATGTTCAAGATTTGTCTTAACTGTTTTCATAGCAATCTGAAACATGGTGCTAAAAGTTATTGATTTTTTTATACTTCAAAGTAAATTTCATTGATATTTTTTACACGTTTTGAAAGAAACATGTAATTTTTTGCGTTATATATTTCACATATAAGAAATGCTAGAAACTGCATAAGTTATTGGTACATTTGATGTAAAGTTAAGCCCGATGTCGCCTAAATAAGGTATTTTGTATGGAAAATTGCATACAATTGCGTTGTCTACGCTTACTTTTATTATTGAACGAGGAGAAATATTATGCGTCTATTAAAATTCATGATATTTTTATTGTATACTGTTCTACAACTCATGTATCTCATGCACAGAAAAATAATTTTGACAAACGCGTAAAATTTTCCCTCCTTTAATCTTAACCCATAGGAGGCGTAAACAACAAAATTCTTATCAAAGTTACATGCGCCACAACAATGTTCGCAATCTTTTATACAACAGGCTAAACTAAGGCGTTATCTGGCTTAAATTTACATGCCTTTATTTTCTGCTAAATCTAGCATTCCCTTTATGTGCATTAGATAACGCAGAAAATTCAATGTTTCTTTTTATCTGTGTGGTAATTTTTGCAATTGGCAATATTCGTTTGTTTTGGTTTTTCCATTAACATATTTGTGGTTTTGCTGTGGCATATTTTGTTAACAAGTTATTTCGTTCCTGTAAAGGAGATCTTGTTTCGTAGATTTCCACAAAAGGCTTTTATTTTTATCACCCTTCACCCACCTAAGTATCTTCCATAAAAGCACTAATCAAACCGTTTCAACCGCCATTCTCTGCCGAATGGTCAACAAAATTCAAGTTTGATGTGACATTGAAACAAGACATAATAAAGAATCGCTCTATTAACAGTGCTACCGTTTCTATTGTCATAGCAAAAAGTCAACGTTATACAAGAATAGAATGCGGAAAGGTTAGGGCTGTGCTTTGTTTTTATCGTTATTCTCAGCTAAAAATGTCAGAATTCACATGGTAAAGAACAGAATAAAAGCATCTTCCTAAACAGTTATTCTGTTCTCAACGAACCGAGTTTTTCCAAAAAAGCGCCTACCAAATCGTTTCCACCGTGTTTTCAGTAAGACCAGAGAGATTGGAAGTGAAGCGACATTCGTCACTGTTCCGAAAAATATAAATTTCTTTCTCAAATTATAAAGACCATACTGTGATTTTTTATTATTTTACTGTCAAACATAGTAAACAACAATGTTTTGTTTCCTTCTTCACTTCAATTTGTTTGATTTTTCGTAGGGTAGGCGAGTTCTCAAACTTTTCCCGTAACACTACTCATAAGCTTCTGCGCAGTTCTTACTCATACTGTTTTCACGACTTTTGGCCAATCTTTCTCAAATTTTTCAACGCTATCAGCTGGTTCCATGTGTTTTCTCAGCTTCGCCAAAACGCCGTTTTCACAGCCTTCGTCAAAACTGAAAAAGTTGCAATAAGGCGAATCTTTGGGCAGTTTGGTGGATTCATCTCCTTTGGCACAAATACGACATTATTCCTTTTGTACCACACTGTAGTTCATATTTAGAGTAATGGCAGGAAGCGAGACTAGGCCAAAAGATTGTAGGCATGTTATGCTGCTTGATCAAGGGTAGCAACCTTTTTTGCAGACACTCCTTCACGTAAATTTGACAATTTATTCTGTTGTAATGAATGGAAGAGTTATTTTTCCACATCCTCATGTGGCCAGCCACACCATTGCCTTATTGCCGAGTTGTTCAGTGTAAATGGCTTTCATTGATCCAGGAACATCTTCTCCCTTCGGCGAGGTATAATACTATGGACCCGGCAGAGTTTTATAATCGAGTTTTATGTAGGTTTCATCGTTTACGGTAAAACCGCCCGATTTTTTTTATCAGCAATTTGTCGTTTACAGCTTTCGAGCCCTCGATTTCACAGATTCAACCTGTTAGGGGCTTCATTTTAGCTTCTGCTCCCGACGAGTCTGCAGGCCCATTCTCTCCTAGGCACGCTCAACATTAGTCGCCGAAGTACTGAGATTTTTCGCTTCATCTCGGACTGACGATGAAGGATGATGCTTGAAATAGACCCTTACCTTTCTGTCGATTGCAGATTCAGCGGGACCAGGTTTTCTACCCCGTCTCGGGAAATCTACGAAAGAGCACTGTTGTTGATACTTCCATAATGTGGTTTGAACTCCTCCGACGCTCACACTTTCTTCCTTAGCCAGTTTTCTGATCGAAAGATCACAGACGATGCAAAAAAATAACATTATCAGTTGAATTTGAATGTAAACAATAGTACGCAGCCAAAAGTTGGTTGAATGCTGTACGCATTTTGAATTGACGGTTAATCATTAGTGTATTTATAATTTTCGGAACAGTCTATAGGCCCAATGGTATTGCTGCATTCATCAAATGTTGAGTGTGAAAAATTTGGCAAACAATCGATGGACACAGGTTGCGAAAGAAAAAAACTAATAATTTATTTGTTTGTACTTTGATGTTTAGAAAGCAGCAAAATACATTTAGGAGAATTCAATTTATAGTAACTTGCCACGACAGCTCTATCGTCAAAGTTCAGACACTCGGAAACCACCGATTCTACACTAAATAAAAAAACAACCACTCCTCCAAAGGTAGTTGTAGTTTCTAATTTCTTAAACTCTTCTTCATATTTTTCTTCTTCTTCTTTATCTTCTGCACTTTATACCACTATCATAATTACAGAACTATTTACGATCCAAAAGAGTGGACAATAGCACATAACCCAACTCAGATCCTCCTCCAGCGATTTCTTCTATTTCTTAATCTGAACTTTACATGAACTTGCAAGTGGGAGAAAAGTTTAACATAAGCTTTATTAGGAAATTTCACGCTGATTGAAAGTAAGATTTGAGCAGAAAATGAACTTTTTGATAGAAATTTTGGAAGTAAGAAGCCCTTGCTTCACTTATTGCGAACTTTGAAGTACAATTGCAGATAAGGTAGAAACTTTTCACGGATTGTCAAGTTGGTACTTATTCATCAAAATAGTTCCTTGGATCTTAATTTGAACCAAATGCAAGTTTCTGGGTTCGTTTAACAAGTAACGTCCAAATTGTAGGTTGCTTTGTCCTAATTACAACCAACCTATATCGCAAAACATATTAAAAGTCTTCGACAGCCAGACTTGCGTACGAGATAACGTACTCCTTATTTTAAATCTCGTGATCAGCAATCTAAGAAGCTATTTCATAATGCGGCGCTGCTCATGCAGTTTATTAAATCTCTCCTTATGGATCGGGATTCTAGTATTTTGCAGGAAAAATCTCCAATCGTTGAGATTTATCAAAGGTTTTTACCTGTTTGAGAAAAGACTACTCATGCTAGTGCAAAAAAAAAAACTTTCTAAAAACATTTTGCTGTAACTTTTTTGTTTCATTGTGGAAATTTTTAGCATTTTTGAATTATTTCAAGTAAGTATGCCTTTCAGTAATTATTTAGGAAACCAAATGTGTAAGTCTGCATTGAAATAAATAAATAGTTTGCGGAATTGGCCTTAAAATTCTCGATTTTCCGAAGCTGGTGAACAAGCGGAGGGTCTTCATTCTAAGGTGGAACAGTCATGTTCCGGTGTTCCATCCCTTCCAACAACCTTTTGTCGTAGTGAGCCAATGCCAAGTCCAGTCAAAACACTACATCATCTCTCACATTCCGCCCTCCAGATAAAGGCGGCCACTTCAGGCAGACATTTGGTACCATGAAGCTTCCCATTCATAGCCAATTCCGAGGAAAAGAACAGCGTCTTCGACATATCTTTATCACTGATGGCCAGCCATGGAAAAACCATGTCTTGGTGGTCCGGTCGTTGACGTCCAGGGACAGATATGTGTCATTATTCAACAAATCGCGCTACACCAGGAAAATCTCCTTGATCATTGTCTTCAGCAGCTGTTAAGGGGTGGTGGCCTGTTTCTTCGAGACGGCCGACTTGGACCTGTGCTACCACATCACGATCAGACCGTCAGACCGTCAGACGGCCGAAACCAGGCTTCCCCTTGATGTTTTTTGTTCCAGGTGGGCGATGATCTTGTAGATACCGATACAAAGTACCCGTGATAGTAAAGGAGTCTGAGCGTGATCCGGGTGGATCCCGCAAAAGAATTTCAGACACTTGAGAGGTGATAAGTGCTTCTAAAAATGGCAGAGAAAAAAGGTCAATTGCTATCTAGTTTGACCCTACATCAAAATAAAATCAATATTTAAAGAACGGTATAGAACCCTAACGAATATTGCTTTCAGCAAAACTTTCTAACGCAACGTAAGCAATCAATTGATGACAACAAAATGTACTAATTATTTATTACATAACTTATAACAGGCAAAACGAGGGACCATCAGGGCACCCAAGCGAAACGATTTGGATAGGGAGCATAGGACCGCCTCTTCCCTCATGCAACATTTCCCGGAACAAGGGCGGGCTCTTCGACCCCATCGAGTTTATTCTGTCACTCAAGGGCTCGATTGTAGTGGTGTCAGTGTGAACTTGTTTTTGGAAGGAGATTGTCTCCCCTATATTCATCGGTTTCGCGTAAGTGTCTTGTCTTACGGGCCTCCCGAACGTTTTGAGCCCTTCATACAGGAGCTTTATGATCACAAATAACAATAGAATCTTGATTAGTTTATCAGATTATTTCACTATTATGGAAATTTATTTTGCTACAATAGTAGGTATTATTACATCACCATTAAATGCGATGAATTCGTAGATATATCATTCAGCTTATCTCCGTCCGGTGTACACGAAAAAAAATAATGAATGTTAACTGCCGCGTTAAATTTCTCCTCGTTCAATTGCCAGCCAAAGTAAGCGTAAACAACACAACAATCCTTCATACAACACATCTGATTTCAACGATATCTGGCCTAAGTTTTCATTGAATTTCCCAAGAATGTTTTGGTAAATCTAGCATTCCCTTTACGTGTATTATATAACGCAGAAAATTAAATGTTTCTTTCAAACTGTGTATGCCGTGTTGAAAGCCAAAGCTTTCAAATATGTGACGGGTTACTTTCTTCTGAGCACATTTGACAAGAACTGAAGCGGGAACATCATATTTCTTATGGATTAAATAGACCCTTAAGTGAAGTCGTTATTCCGCCATATTCCATCAGCGATTGTAAAATCATGGTCATATAAACTGAAGAGTTTCTACGAAACGCATTAATATGGGCATCTAATCTCATGAAAAAAAATCTCAAAATGATGACAATCTTATGTCGTTTTCGGTTATTGCCAGTGCGGAACTGGGTTCGCCCTAGATCCGCCCTAACAGCTGTCAGAACGTTTTTTTATTCAATCGGGTCGGATCTGGATCCGCTCTGGATCCGACCCAACATCGATGAAGTTTGCTCTCAACTTTTTTCGAGGTCCAACCTGGATTCACCAATACACAAACATGAACTGTCAAAATAGAAGGTTTATGTTGATTTATGTTTATGTTTTGCATTAATACTCGACTCGACTCTGGATCCGTTTACGTTCGGTAATTGCGAGTCAGAGTCAGACCTGACCCAGGTTTAAAACCGAAAACGAAATTAGTAGCTGTTTATCAGTGTTAGTAAATTAGCATTAGCATTAGAGCATTAGCATTAGCATTAGAATTAGCATAGCCGTTTGCACACCTTGTGGATGGAGCTACGATGAGGAATAATTCGTTGAAGATTCTGCATGTCACCATTGGAACGGAACCAGATACTGATACGTTTCTCCACGCAATAATCTCAACAAAGAGACTCCTCGTTCGCTCACCTGTCCACGTCCATGCAACCGTTGGAGTTAGGGAGGATTTTGGTATCTACCTTAGGAAGATACGGGGAACCCACGTAATCTTCAGTAGATATGAAAAGAAAAGGGAAATAAATAGTCGGAGAGAATAGTTCAACAGATTACCCTGTTTGGTGTACAGAATATTTTTTTTTTAAAGGTCGTTTGGAGCATCTAGTCTAAGAGGGTTAAGTAATGCTCCATCTTCAGATGGTTGGAACTTTTGCATTATCAAAAGTCCTAGACCTATACGCTCTCTGAAAAGAGAAGAATGTCTGGAAAGAGAAGAACGTCTGAGAATATAGAAACGGGCGGTGAGAGAAAACGTATCAAATTTTTTGGGGTGCTGCAACAACATTGCATTCTTTTAATATGCAAGTTTATTTGCGATTACTTATTTTTAGTTTTCGGTTTCTGAGTCTATGGATTCTTCTTTTTCGTAGATTTCTTCTATTTTTAATTCTACTTTTTCCGTATATATTGCAAGCCTTTACCAATCTTTAAATTTATTCATGATTTGTTGTATAATATCTATAAACGTAAAGGCGCTCATTTTTTCATATTCAACTGCTAATATTAGTAGGTGCGTATCATCCATCCTTAAGATGTGAGTCCAAAACATCAATTGAAGGCCTCTTATTTTTTTATAATCGTAACTCAATATAGCCCTAAAACTACGGTTACAACTGTATATCTGAAGTTTTAAACCCAAGTACATTTTGGATAACCAAGAACAGTTTTGTCCTGAGTTTTGTCCTGAGCTTCTTTATTCTCAGGATGTTCTAGGTTGTCAACTAAGCATTACACTTATTATGTAGAACAAATTTGCCCAAGACAGTGTAAATTTTTATTCAGTCTGTGATTTTATACAGTCTTTTGGGGTCATATATGACCCATTAGGCTTGAAAGAGTCAATATACCTTTAAAGACAAGGCTTAACATTTATGAACTTTTAAATATGCTGAAACCCGAAATCGACAATGTTTTCTTTATAAATTGATGCGTAGAAATATTTACGATCGACTGGTGTTACAAACTTGAAAATTTTTTAAGAAACGAGTGAGATATTAACGTTAAAAATCTGACCACCCTTCATGACGGCCGCAATACGATAAAAAATATCAGTATCCCTGTTTAGAAAACAAAGACGTTTTCCTACGTCATTAATAGAATCGTTAGTACTCAAGGTTACAAAAACTAGGAGCTGACCTTGAATGTTTAGGATTTTGCTCTGACGCTTGAAACTATACAAAAGAGACGAATGTAGTCTACCCCAGCGATCTTTGACACTTAGACAAGAGAGTGAGTTCCCTTCGCCTAGACCGTCTGGTAAGTCAGCAACAAACGAAACAATCATCTGCATCTTGTGTGAATGATAAGGATCTCATTTGGAGGGACACTCCTGTTTTACATTGGTTAGGATTTCTTCAACCGACTTCCAGTATAATCAATTAAAATAATTGAAATTCCGTACAGATTTGAAGTTCTATATAAAATTAAATGTATTAAAAGGAAAGAGCTCACCCGGGTTTTTTCATATGCCAATAGTTGTCATCAGCAAAACGAGCATCCAGGTCCGTCCAGTGTGTTCAGGATTTCAAATCTGGTCGTTTGAAACTGCTACCTAGTTCTGCTTTGGTGTAACTGGAACTGCGTAACTTAATAAAATCAACAAACAAACGGCTCCAATCCCTGCTTAATAGGACATATGTAACCTGGACACACCTTTTAAACACAAAATCATGGGAGCTCAATTCACAAAAGCACTGATTTGTTAGAAACTTCAAAGTTTATTTTTTTCGCATGATAAAATTTGTTTGCTGGTAGAGGAACTCAGTAGCTCAGTAGTGTTAGTAAATCTGCTTAAATAAGTGGTCCGTCATTCAAAAGTCTCCAAAACCAAATGGAACGAATGACATCTGTGAACAGAATTCACGATTATAAGAATCATGCCACACTGTTGGCTCTTTGGTATTACCATGATTTTATTTTGTATTTTTGAAAACGTTACGAGAATGAAGTGGTACCAAGCAAATCAAGCGAACATTGTACCTAAAACCTCAAACCTGCCAAATTGCCCAGAGCTACGATCAATCGAAACATATTGGCGATTGGCGATGAAGCGGAAGCTTTCTGGAAAGAAGCAAGGAATCAAAGACATCAAACAGTTCCAGCAAATTTGGACAAAGACGGCTTCTACGATTTCTGAAGAGTCTGTACAAACCCTGATGGACACTCGTAAGCGCAAAGTTCGAAAAATTTATGAAAATACCGAATAACTATGTTTTGTCTTCCCGAATTGTTAAAACACATCCCATGAATCTGAAATTAACAACTACGACGGAAATATAATGCGAAATTTATGTTTTATTCATGTTTTGAGGTGTCCGGATTATTGCGGATACAGACCTTAGTCCGAACTGGCGTGAACTAAGTTCCAAATTTGGATTCAATTTCATAAAAATGCGATTTACTCGATCACGGTTACGGGAACTAAGATATGTATTTTATTGAAATAGCAGTTCAGATATGTATATGTAGTATTTTGTGCACAATTTGGAGAATGGATTTTTTTCCGTGTACGCTTTAAAGGGAGCAATCGAAAAGCGGTCGTCGGCGAAGTTGAACCAAGAGGATGGGTTTACGATACTTCGAAGGACCAGTGCAACCCGTGTTCGTAAAAAATCAAGCTCATTTTTTTCAAAACTAGAATAAAAGTATCAGAACCTGAATTTAAAGTGAAATGGAGCTAAACGGATAATCCGAGCCATCCATAACCATCCAGCAGCATATTATTCAATAATATCAATAGTAAACTTAAAACCGAAAGCATCACAAAACTGACCTACCCTATTCCCCGGGCCAATTGCAGTGGCCGCACGTACCGAACGCGCGATGTAACATTTTATAAGAAACGACAACAACTGTTTTCCTCTCCGAGCGAGCTGGAAAAGAAAAGGCAAACCATCAGCCCCTTCTATCCCGGGCATCCCGTGGAATCCCATTGGATGAAGCTTCCGTCATCGCGGTTTCGCGGTTTTGTGTTTCTTCTCCCGATCGCCTGCTTACCTACATATAAATTGTCCTCCGGGCCTGGGGCTCATTATTATTGACGATATAGTTATTGACATCGCGCTCTTCGACTGCTGCTCAAGAAGGCAACGGCAAGCCTCCGGGAAAGAGCCCAGGCAAGAGATTAAATTAATAATAATTCGAGAAATAAATCCATTTCTCGTTACAAATATAGAATTTATTATACGCGTACGCATGGGATGAATGTGCTGCACGTTCCGACGCGCCCGCACTGACAGCGGAACACGCGCGAGCGGCCACTTTGTTAGCATTCAATCCCGCCGTCGACTTTTCCTATTTTCTATTGATTGTTATTGATCTTTTGTATTTCGCCTGGCCGGAGATAACGATTCAGGCATATTTTCATCAGTTTCATTAAAAACAACCAGTTATGAATGCGTGCTTGAATGTCCGGGAATCATTTGCCCATAAAGCACACATCGCTCGATCGCAAGACGGGCTATTGTTTCGTGAAAAATGTAACCGTAGCTACCTGATTACCAGGAACTCCTTTCATTTCGGAAGTCCGTGATCAGAGCAAGGTTTGCTCTGAACTGCTTGCAGGTCATTTGTAACTTTGCCGCCACCGTTACCGTTTTGGACTGAAAGTTACTCCGCTCGGTACGGCAACAAAAAATTCTGTCAGATGCAATTTCTACCTCCTGGAAAAAGCCTTGTCACTTGTACAAATGCCGCAGATCGTTCAGAAGAAACCATCGCCGTCAATCTATCAAAGCCGATTCGCAAAAAGTCACCTTCTTTTTGCCATGACAAATCTGCCGACGACGACGACGACGACGCTGAGCGACGGCCTGAGCGTACATGAAATTGCTACTGAAAGATTTATGAGAGATCTTATCGTGGCGATTTAAAGGTATGGATCGTTGGCCAATCGATCCTCGCTAGTGTCAAATAGATGAAATATATGACGTTAATGAGCCTGGCCGATCTTGATCGTCTGTCATATTTTCCGCAGTCGGTTCGAACTGCTGACAGGTTTCACACGACAGTTATCGGATCTGCTAATTTAGTAGAAATTTCCAATTTACGACTACCTAGAACACGGGGCAGAGCGAAACCGTCGCAAAAACACCCATTCCGGCGTGTGTGGTCCGAATCAATCAAAAATACCTGTTCTGCTGGCGGATCTCAACTTGGTAGGAGTCCGCTCGGTTGAGCTGTGATTTGCCGTGTCCCCTTTCATCGGGTCTCGCTCATTGTTGTGATGCCTTATGGTGAACGACCAACTACGACGACGTCCGGCGGTTGTGGAATTTCAATGAGACCTCTCTGTATTGTGTTGACTAAAGCAGAAAAACACCAAAAACGGCATCTGAAGTATTTACAAATTTCATTTTCCTGGCAAATGTGCAGGTCGGTCGGTTGATTCGCAGCTCTGTGTGGTATCAAGTTGAGGAGATGTCGAGAAGGGTGTACTTACATCTTACGGCTCGGCGATGTTGGAGGTTTGAATTCGTACTAATTACCACCAACTACGAAGAGCCACAGGCGGGTAAAAAAGGAAAAATGACAATTCTGTTTAAATGCTATGGACGAGGAACACCCACGCTGATTGAGGTTGATTTGTTTCAATGTGTGTGTGAGTGAGTGGTTGTGCAATTAAAGTGTGCTTGCTTTCAACAATATTATACAGAAAAATGAACATTTAAAGTTCGTGAAGCTATCAGTCGCTCAATTCCTGCCAAAAAGAACATCTGCCTCTTCGTATCAAAAGGATGACACATTTCAGTCTCAAAGTCCTTCGTCGCACGAAACCCAGCCACACTTCCATGGAAACATAAACGTCCTGTACCTTATGACAAATTCACCGTAATTCCTTATAACAACTTATCGCAGCAAGCTGTTGCATATTCGCCTCTTTCGGTGAAAAACTTTCCGCAAACTGCTCCATCATGTGATGGTCCTGCCCCCATTCCAACGAGCATTAGAGTTACCAACATGGATTTCCCTTTCCTGCTAGAACTTTTTCTCAAAAGTTGGCAGCATTTTTTTTCTATCTCAAACTTACACCATCTTCTTTCTGCTTACATCTGTCCAACTGATAATGTCAACCTTCATCCAGTCGTGCAGGTTGGGTTGGAGGTTAGAGCGAGGGCCATCATTCTGAAGCGTTTGCCAGCTAGTTAAATGCTCCGCTTAAATTATTCATATGCCACCGAGTCAGGAGAGGGAGGAGGGGGGGGGAGCGTTGTGTGCACGATTACGTAAAAGCAACCATTCCGTGTGGATCATCATAGCCATTTACATAAACGTGTGTGGCTGTCTTCTTCCTCACTTGCCGTCCAGTTCGTTCCGGAGAATTGAACCAACACGCCACCTAGCCACCGAGTCGACCGACCAAGGCCAATCGCGCGTAGTGCATTAGGAAAATTAGATACCGGAGGAAAAGTTTGGGAACTAAGAAATGAGCAATATTAAATTGCTTTCATATGTTTCGGGTCGAAAATAGTTTTTGATTATAAAGAATTGGAGTAACCGACCTAATATGGCATCGTGTTCGGTAACAAGATGGATAGATTGTATATAACTGGCAGAGTGATTATTATGACATGCTTGCGTGAAATATTCGTCAATACGTCGTTGCTGGAGGTGGAGAAATTAATTTCGGTTTGTATTAGCAAGGCGTGTCTAGTTGACCCATTCCTAATTCAATCAAAATTTAACCAAAATCGAACAAAAACTCAATCTAATCCAATAATCCAACCAATCCAATTCAATCCAAATCCAATCCAAATCCAATCCAAATCCAATCCAAATCCAATCCAAATCCAATCCAACCAATTCAACTAATCCAAATCCAAATCCAATCCAACCAATCCAATCGAATCCATCCAATCCAAATCCAATCCAAATCCAATCCAAATCCAATCCAAATCCAACTCAAATCCAATCCAACCAATCCAAATCCAATCCAAATCCAATCCAAATCTAATCCAACCAATCCAAACCAATCCAAATCCAATCCAAATCAATCCACCAATCCAATCCAAATCCAATCCAACCAATCCAATCCAATCCAAATCCAATCCAAATCCAATCCAAACCAATCCAAATCCAATCCAAATCCAATCCAACCAATCCAAACTAATCCAAATCCAATCCAAATCCAATCCAACCAATCCAAATCAATCCAAATCTAATCCAAAATCCAATCCAACTCAATCCAAATCCAATCCAATCCAATCCAAATCCAATCCAAATCCAATCCAAATCCAATCCAAATCCAATCCAAATCCAATCCAAATCCAATCCAAATCCAATCCAACCAATCCAAATCCAATCCAACCAATCCAGAACTTAACGCAATTCCGACAAAGTCCAAATTTGGCGACACACAATGGAGTAATTTCCGAGAGGGAAATAACGTTCAACATATCTGAGCGCTTCAATTTGTAGGTTTTATATTAAATTTTAAGAAAATTATTCGTCATTTTTTCAGATGATTCTTTGTAAAATAAGCTGCTGAATTCATCCTATTATTTTTTCAATAGTACTATCATCCACCACATCTGCCATCTTATTGCAGCTTTCTGTCTGTGATTTCATTGCCTTACGACAAATTCTTAACTCAATGCCGGACAACAGGGTATTAAAGCGTAAGGGAGGATTAAAGCATTGTTCGACAGCAAATATAATAATATACCGGTATTTCAATTTATTTCTAATTTTGATATGGGGACCCTATTGAAAAAATTACTTTAATATACAATGAAAAATTTTGATTGTAAGACAACACCATCCTATTTCACCATGGAACACGCTACAAAAACAGAAGAATGCAACCAACGAACCAACTATTGATTTCTAGTGATATATGATTTGCGCCATTATGGGAGCCCACGTTACTGAAAACTAAGTTGGGGCCCCGTTACTGAAAATAAATGTCACTTTGTGAAACTGCATGTCGGTTTACAACCAAAATAAATGATTAGATTTTTTCTTGTTTAAAATCTAGAAAAAAATAGTTGAGATTCATAAAAACTATTTTTGTGCTAGAAAAACATCCATCATCGGTACAGATGAAGAAAACATGTTTTTTAAAAGAATCCTCTTTTGCCCAACATTTTTCGATGGGACGAAAATCTGAACAATTTGGTAGTACTTTTCTCAATAAAATCGATATTTTTCTGTTTCAACAATGACGTCAAATGGCTGTAATGGATGCTGGATAAGTTGGGCCACAAATTCACGAGACCTGCGTGCGAGAGACTGAATGTAAAAAATCTACGTTTGTTTTGTTTCTCTCGGTCTAACGATATATTTCAGACCACAGCAGTACTTGGTATTCACTGTCGAGTTAGAGAAAATTGAGAACCTTATGACCACTCCTTCTGACAATATTGGGTTTGAAAGGGAGTGCAGAATTCTTCTTCTTCGCGTTCCATGTTCGATCATTTCCTTTTTTTAATATTTTTGTAGTTCCTTCCCGAGTAAAGTCTAACATCATAAAGATAGCGATTCGAAAACCTTATTTTTGATATCAAGATCAAATTAAAATCAAAATTTGATTTCACAATTCAATCACTTTTCTTTGAGAAAGGTCGCTTTGTTTTCATTGTCTTGGCAGATTATCAACTAGAATACTTATTTTGCTATCAACAGGAAAAATGTACAGCATATTGACTTTTAAATTCGCAATCACTGATAACAGTTTAAAATTTGATGTCACAGGAACAAATTTTTGCTATCAATTTTGATTGTTTAACCGGGTTTAGCGACTAAAACGACAGCAACCTGAATAATAATTATCGACAATTTCACAACATCATGCCGAGCTCTCAATTTGATCTCAAACTTTTTCGGGTTGATTATCGAGCTTTTCATCCCTGGGTTGGTTTATCTCTCGTCGTGGTCACTCTAATACCATTTAGATATTTTCGTATCTTATCCGGGGGAGAGATTCGAACTTGTGACTTTGACGTGAGAGGTACAGATGTTAACCACTACGCTGGAGTCGCCCCCGTCGATAACTTTAAAAAATGTGTATGAATCTTGATGAAATTTTTAACATTAAATCATCAATCCTTTTCAATAAATACACTGTCATATGTTTGTCACTACGACAGATTGGTAAGATTCAATCAATAAAATATTTTTTTTAGCGAATTTAAAAAAAAAGCATTAATAAGACATTATTATCAGCGTATTAGTGAACGATTCTATTTATTTATGACCGACAGACTTATTCAATGATAAGCATAAAACAAAATACCCCACAGTATTAATTGTAAGGCTAGATCATTAAGAAATAGTTTCTAATGCGTATATTTTTGAACTTCTTTCAATCGAAAAACTTCCTAAGACTGCAAACAAAGGTAAAATTATCGTTATTCATTATTTCTTTACTTCGTTATTTCGTACAAATTTCTGTTTCGTTTCGTTATTTCGTACAAATTTTCAAACTTCTGTTGATACCGCTCATTAGCCGGCGCACGTCTTCTTCAGTTATGGTTTTGATTAACTGATTCCATCAATTCTTTATCTGGCTACCACCCAAGCAAAGGCTCATATACCAAATTGATAACACCTTAAAAATCAGATTATCAGTGTTTGATCACTAAATATGTTATCAATTCAGATCTTTGTGTCGAACTGACCCCATTATCGTGGCACATTGTAGCCCTTCCTTGCTATAATGGCGGACGGCTCTAGCCAAACCGTAACTGGACCATCATGGACCATCACGAAGGTTTAAATCCGATTGTTGAGGCTCCCTTTGTACACCTCCGAGTCTTCCAAATCACGATTTTTCATGAGCTTTTCCGCACAAATAAACTTGAAACAACTAAGAACCTTACCCGAGTAGCCTTGTAGAACGTGAGCCCAGGATTTGTTTGAAATCTGCTCTAGCATATGTTTCATCATCGATCAGTAGACATTCATCGAGTTTCGCCAGAACTTGGTCGTATTGAACTTATACGAGCCCGAGTTCTGGCCACCTTTCGAAGACGTGATCGGCTTCCGGTACGGAGGTACAGCATAGCATTCAATTGAGCTCACCAATCTTAATCCGATCTGTTGAGATCAGCCTTGAACCGCAGTTGACGATCAACGGATCCACTCTGACGCTTGATTTGGACTTAGCGGGCTAGTTGTTAAAGTTTTCGCTGCGCTATAGTAGTCACTAGGATACCACAGCAGTTTTAGGTCAGTCCGCGCAGTTGACGCAGACGGATTTTGCACGTTAAGCCGTGCACTACTGTTTTCGTATTCTTTTCCTACATGATGAATATCTTGGAACCACGTTAGCTTGAAACCAACTGTGGGAAACCAGAAGCAGATCTGTCATAAACTATGAAATGTGTAAAGTAATATCTTCCATTTAATCACCCGGGAGTGCCGCCATATCTAAAATGAAATGCCTGATTTCTAGGTGGTTTACCCTTTA